>PVIW01009212.1:0-53810 GCA_004026585.1 Noctilio leporinus
TAGGAAAAGCAACAGAGCAAATGGAAGGAGTGGAGAAAACCCAGAAGCCGATATTCGGTGAAAAGCCAGTCACCCATGATCACACCAAATTCAAGCCTACCAACAGAGCCATCAGAACTGAATATAAGCAGACTTACCATGGTGAGATCCTGCTGAATGCAGAAGAACTCATTTCCAAATACATGAAACCAACTCAGTTCCTCAAGAAGGAAGAGATGCCACCCGAGCTGAAGAAGCTGTTGAAGGCAGTGAGGGCAGCGTCTTCAGAGAAGAGCCAGGCTGCCATCATGGTGGATAACCTACAAAGGCAGAGGATGAAGAGGCGACAGCAGGCCTTGGCGCTGGCACCGCAGCCACAAGAGCCCTGTGACTTATGCATAGACCTAAGACAGAAACACCCGACATCGCACATGGAGTATGTCATACCGCCACAGTACTGGCATTGGTGGGATGTGTCTGCCTCCCAAAGCAGCGTAACAACTTCAGTGGAGCAGCAGGAGGAACAGGGGTACCCGGACTTTTTAGTAGAAGGCAAACCGACAGTATTTCATCCCCGTCCTCCAAAGACCCCCAAACCCAGTTCCCTGTGCACCAGATCAAAGACTAAGCCTCAGTAGTTCTGTGCTATCAAGACTCTCAAAACATGGAATCGGCGGACTTCCAGTCAAGGTGGTGGCACAGAGGGACACGCCTTGCCTCCTCACGCAGCCTCCACCTCGTGCAAGAGGACAGCAGTTTCCTGCAGGGAGTTCCTGTAAGCAACCGCAGGCTAGAGGGGTTGGGAAAAATTAAGTCAGGAAGTGCAGGAACCAACAGCCAAGGGCCAAGATACCCTTTACAACCAAAAGGCAGATGAAGAGCTGGGCAGGCCAGAAAAAACCCGAAGGAGTTCATTATTACCAAACAATTATTACATAAACTGTTAAAGAGATTTAGGAAAAAGTTTTCTATAAACAATAAAAGGCAATAAACAATAAATGGCTTATCTATCAATTGAATCTAAAAATCTAAGTAAACAACAGAGGCAGAATCATGGGTAAGGAGAGCATTTTGATGGCTGCCAGATGGGAGGGGAATCGGTAAAGACGTGGGGAGATTAAGGCAGAATGGCCACGGGGATGTAAAATAGGTACAGGAAATGGAGTAGCCAGAGAACTTACACGCATGACCCATGGACATGAACAATGGTGTTGAATTGCCTGAGGGAGTGGGGGGTGCTGGGTGGATGAAAGCAAAGGGGGAAAAATTGGGATAACTCCTAATAGCATAATCAATAAAACACAAAAAGCTTTCTAGCACAGGCTTCCCTTCCCTTGTAGGAAGGCTTCCCCCACCAGTAGATGAGCTAGGAGCCTGTCTGTATCACTGTACCAGCTGGTGGTGGTGTGAGAGGCTGCATTCGACTTCAGTGAGTCTTCTTTTGAAGACTCTTTCAGCAGGTTGGGTGATTGATGAGCACTCTTGCCCACACCATGCCGAGTGTTCAGCAGTTTTTGGCCAATACATCAATACCATGGTGTCCTACCCTCACTGGTCACCCCATCTCACCCTGAGCAACACTATTTTTGTTTCCCTGATGACAAAGTCCTCAGGTGGACACATTTTACCAATGTAAAATAAAAACCAGCAGCAGCGCTAGAAAGCATCAACACTATCAACGCTGATGAATTCAAAAGCTGTTTTGAGTAGTGAGGAAAAAACAGCTCGATAGGTACATTGCGTGAAATGAGTACTTGGAAGTGGACTGAAGTTTAAACATGGTAGAATAGATACACAATGCTTTTAATCTGCATTTTTGGGTGCCCCTTCGTAAACCTGGATAGGAAGGCTCTTGGATTTTATTGCTACTGTAAAATAGCCAACATGATGTTAATGTGAAGCATTAGATGCTTTTTATCAGTTAAAATGCCAAGTATTTGTGTGACCTTTAATGAGGGATTGCTTTCATTATCCTTATTCAGTTAATTGAGAAGGAAAGAGAATAAAAGGGATATGCATTACATCCATGCTTGGAAGTGTGAAAACGTATCTCCAGAATAAGTGAGGTGGCTGAATGCCTCTGCTTTTTTCAGGAAAATATATAAAATATTTAAATATCTCGACATCGATGTCTTTTTAAAGATTCTTGTGCCATTTGTTTCTCTAGCAACACCCTAACTTCGAGGATAAGATTACTTTATGTCAAGTAGGGTAAGTACTTTACTATATTTTAGGTCCCCTTTCACATTTTCTAAGTATACTGCCATATATTTATGCCTTTTGAATAGAAGTAGAAGTAGTGTAGACTTTTAGGGTAGAATTTTTTAAATGGATAATGTAATGTTAAACAATCAATTAAAATTGTCATAGGTAAAGAACTTTAAAATAATTGTACTGAATTTTGTTTTATTGATATGTAAAATTAAATCCTTTAAATTTTATGAAAGGGCATACCATTCACCCCTGGGGAGGAGATGAGCCAGGCTGTGAGTCATATTTGGGGTTTGGGGTGGGAACAGAAACATTTTTTTGGATTTCCCCAACCTTCTTCCAGGCCCAAATTAGAGGAAAAAAATGGGTTAAAAGAGCAGTCACCCTCAGTGACTTTAACCTCTAGTTTTAACAATTTTTTTCTGCTAAACATGTATTTTCTTTATTAGTAAGCCTTTTATTAAAACATCTATTTATTGAATAAAAAAAACAGTATCAAGTTATAATTACTGTAATAAACTCACACCTCTAATGGAGGTTAGCATGCCCAATTCTACATGTGAGCTGCTTTAATGGCCGGCCCCACAATTGGTATAAAAGTCAGTCAGTGATGTGCATTCTCAGAAGTGAATTTGAGGTAACCACTCATGAACTACATCCATACACTTATTGTTCATTACCTAATAAACTCTGGGGTTTTAAAAGAGTTTACTTATTATTAGGGGAAAGGAGGGAGAAAGGGAGAGAAATATCAGTGTATGGTTGCCTCTTGTGTGTCTCCAAATGGTGATCTGGCCGACAACCCAGGCATGTGCCCTGACTGGGAATCGAACCAGCAACTCTTTGTTTTGCAGGCTGGAGCTCAATCCACTGAACCATACCAGCCAGAGCTACACACTGGCTTTTGATCATGTCTATTGCAATAAATTCTCTAAGTTCTATGCTCCTGAACCTACTTTGTCAATCCTCACCTGAGGATATGTTTCTTAGAGAGAGAGGAAGGGAGAAATAGAGAGCAACAGTGGTCAGAGAGAGAAACCCCAGTCAGTTGCCTCCCATACACCCCTGGGCCAGAGAAGAGACTCGCACACTAGGCATGTGCCCTGACTGGGGGTCAAACTCATAACCTTTTGGTGTATGGGACGATTCTCCAACCAATCAAGCCACCCAGCTAGGCTGCTCCTAAACTCATTTCAACACTGTTGATACAAATAATATATTGTGTAGTTCACACCTTATAGGGCTGATAAATCTAGGGTTCGTATTTTCATAGGTGGCTTCATGGAACCAGACTTTTGTGGAATTGCATGCGGAATTCATCATGCATGAGAGATAGGCAGCAACCAGTCTTCCAAGTTTTAATAAAACCTTGGCCCAAACAGGGGCTGCAGGCCCCTACAGCAGATATTTTGGAGGATTCACAGTGAGGCTAGGTGGTTGGAAAGAAGCCATTTTCCACACTGCAGAGCTCCGGGGGACAGCTCTGTGACAGCATAAAGAATGGTCACTTGGCCCAGCATGGCCCTTTCAGTGGCTAAACCAGCTGACCTCTGAACTGACACAGCTACTTCTAGAATTGGGATCCTCACAATTCTTGGTTAACTTGTCCAGATCCCAAAACTAACTACATAATTCCCAGAAAGAAAACATGTCAGTCCTAGATGCACACATGTAGGTGAAAAAACTGCTTACTGTATTTTCTACACCTGTCCTGCACAGTGGGAAGAATGTGTGAATATGAGAATGGTAGCATAGTGGGTGCTGAAATGGTGGTAAAATGTTGTCACATGAAAGCTAACCTGGCATTGTTTTCAGTAGTCTATTGACTGAGGCCAAAAACTAATTTCTACCTTACATGGAACTCTTAGTTTTATGAAACTCTTCACAAAAAGAGGTCACACCAAATCTCAAATCTACTTGTCCACAAATCAAGTCATTAATATATACAAAAGTGGTGAGAAATATAAGAAAATAAGAATATAACCATTTATATCCAAATTAAGAATTATGTAAAAATTTATATGCTCAGTAGGTATGTTCTGCATCATGTGAAAATCCCAATAGGACAAATTTTTTTAAGAAGATAAAGCTGTAAGTAAACTAATGTGAACATCTGATGCAGGTGAGGGTTAGGTAAATAACACACTATCCACCTCAACTAAGGAATAAAAATGTGCCCGTTGAAGGTATCTTATTAAGGGAAGAAAACCATTCCATTTTATCCTCTGCAAAAGAAAAATCCTAAGGAACGCATACCCATCCTGCAAAACATCAGGATCCTGCATTCTGATAAATCATTTTATCACAATGAGGACCTGCATTCTGATAAAAGTGCTGACAGTTTCACCAAACGTTTTATGCTGCTGAGATTTCTTCTACAACTTGAGGTGCATCAAAGTTCAGCCACAACTGGCCCCCAGCAGCATGGTCCTTGTCCCAAAATCCAGTCTCACCATTTGAAGTCAAACCCACTTGTATGCCAGTCTTGAAGGGATGGGTGGGGTGTTTTTCATTTGGCCTAAGGAAGTGTGATAAGTAGAACATGAACTGGGAACACAGTTTAACCCAGTTGCCACCCAAAGCTTAAATCCAAAGGAATCCCTCTCGAATTTTATCTGCCTGGTACAATAGCCACTCTGTCAGGTTGAGAGCAAGCTGTGATGTGATGAGCTATGTGGACTCCTCCTCATAGCAGTAAAGCTAGGGCCAAACAACGGGAAATTCTATAGGATGAAATCATATACTGCCTGACTTCTCATCCTCCTCTGTACCTAATCCTTTCTTGTTTGGCCATCTGAAGCTGTTCCAAAGACATGTGATTCTATCCACAAGAGCGCAGGCTGTGTTATGTACAAATGCCACCTGCAGGACTGACTGGCTCCTGTCCCTGTAGGTCTCCTGCTTCCCATTCTGTCAACCATGGCCCATGTGTCTGGCGAGGATGGTGAGTCAGGGAGGGATGTCTCACTTGGGTATCTTTCTCACCACTAAGCTGGTCCTAGCCCATCATTCTGAGTGGCTGAAAGCCAAAGCAAGGAGTGCTTCTGCAAGGACTTCACATGCATGCCTAGTCTCTTGTTCAAGAAGAAGAGAGGATTTTATGAATCCCTGGCTAAAACTTTGGGCTGATTGCAGCATGGAACCTCATGAAAACCAGAATTTGACTTTTTTTTTTTTTTTTCTTTAAAGCATCTATTTTATATTCTGTGACACTTAAGGAAACTTAGGAAGCTTGTGATTCTATTAGGAATATATCTTCCCCCAATATCAGGCATGTGAATGTTGCAGGCTATCTAGAAAACACATTAAACAATGTAGTTCTAAAACATGTTTTCTAAACACAGTAACAGCATCAGCAAACATTTATTTTTAAGTGGATACTTATCAAATATTTAGTAATTAAAAATGTATATAGTGAAGTACCTAGTGTAAGTATTTATGTAGCTACATATGGCCTCTTCCATTAAATTTGCCTAGTTAGGTATGCCATGCCCTGTTTGAGATCTTATAAGAGTAGCAGCTTGCCCGTTGCCCCCTCACCACCAAGTTCATGGTGGTGGCGGGAGCTGAAAATGGAAACAATGTATATCTAAGGGTCAGAGACTGCCTTGTCCCTTGTTTTCCTGTGCTTCTCGGTGACTCAGAGAATTGGTTGGAAGAGTCTTGACATACCTTTGGGCCTGAGCTGGATGAAGGATTGGTAAGAGGAAGTGTGTGTAGGCCTGCCTCAGGTTCCATATTAGAAGCAGGAGGAAGTATGAAGGTGAAGAGTTTCCCCAGGTAGTTTGGAAACTTGGTTGTAATTTCAACAGATCCTAAAGGCCAGGGAGGAGGGAAGAGGTGGTCAGTTACGTAGAATGCCAAGGTGACTATTCATGGGAGAAGCAAGCACCCCAGGCCCCTGGAAAAAAAATATTAATTTAAAATTAGAAGTAGGCCCTGGCTGGTGGCACAGTGGATAAGTGCCGGCCTGAGAACCCAGAGGCCACTGGTTGGATTCCCAGTCAGGGTACATAACCAGGTTGCAAGCCAGGTCTCCAGCCAGGTCTGTAGCTGGAGGCAGGTGAAAAGCAACCCTACATTGATATTCCTCTCCCTCTCTGCCTTTCTCCCTTGCCCTCTCTATAAAAATACTAAATAAAAATCTTCCAAGAAATTAAAATTAAAAAATAAAAATGAGAAGTACATAGATGCCTAAAGATGGAGTCCTGATCACCATCTCTATTTGGTTGGGATTTGTAAAACATGGAAACTTTCTAGAAAAAACGACCTAGATGTACTGTATTAACACATTGTTGACAGGCAATTTTATACAAAGGCTAATGCAATTGTAAATATGAGTTAACTTGTATAGCAAGCTACATCCATCTGTTCATTAACACATTGTTCACCAACACTTTTATTTTTTAAAAGGATATTATTTTTTTTAGAAAGAAGGACAAGGAGGGAGGAAGAAAGGGAGAGAAACAGCAATGTATGGTTGCCTTTCACCTGCCTCTAGCTGTGGACCTGGCTGGAGACCTGGTTATGCGCCCTGACTGGGAAGCAAACCAGTGACCTTTGGATTCACAGGTGGGCCATCAGCCAGGGCCCACCAACAGTTTTATAGCAAAGGTAGCAGAAGTGCAGGCACAAGTTAACTCATTATTGGTCAACAGCGTTTGGGCTTAGAAACATGTTTTTCATAACTGGTTAACAATGTGTTAATAATTTTTACAGGAAATACAGTATAGAATGTTTGATTTATATGTAAATAGAATATTTAGATAAGACAGCCTTGGCTCATTCAGTTAAGTTTTATTTTTTGGTGAATTTTTGAATGTGGATTCATTTGTGCTTCGGTGAAGTTTATATTTTCTAAGTTAGAGGTTAGCCAACTATGGCCAGTAAGCAAAATTGGGCCTGTTACCTGTTTTTAAAAATAAAGTTTTATTGGAACTCCGCCACCCCCATTTGTTTAAACATTATTTGTGATCTCATTTCAACAGAGACCATTTGGCTTGCGAAGCCTGATATTTATTATCTATTTATACAAAAAGTTTGCTAAGCCCCAGCCTAGGGCTTAAGAGAGACAAAATATATTTGTGGTCTTATCATTTACAATACTAAACAGACCTTATTTTATTTTTCTTAGAGCATATTAAGGTCTTTATTAAGGCTTTCCAAACATAACAACTGGACATTGCAAAGAAAGAATCTTTAAAGATCCTGTCCTCTACAAAATGGAGCATCAACTAGAATATTAATTCTAGGACTTAAGCTAACATTTATAGTTGTATAAAAGCAATGCTCTTAAGCTTGTCATAAAAACTTAAGTACTTGCTAGAGGAGCTGGGAAAGAACTGCTCTTTTGTGAGAAAAGAGTTCAGTAAAGAACTTTCCAGCCTCAAACTTTCACTTTTCCTTCTATATACTAACTACCACTCTCATGTGGACACATGGAATTTCTGCCCTTTAAGGTTGCTTTCCACAAAGAGTGTTAAAGTTAGACCACGTGGACATTACATACTCACAGGGAAATATCTGCTTTCCTAGGAAGTGACTTAATACCATGCAAAGTCCACACTGCAAATCTTAAACATAAGGCCTTATATTCTGTTGATTTTCCTTTACCCATCAAATCTATTTTTTTCAAACCTATTTTTCAATTACAGTTGACATACAGTGTTATGTTGTCATGTATAACACAGTGATTAGACATTTA
Organism: Noctilio leporinus; assembly: GCA_004026585.1. NCBI lineage: Eukaryota > Metazoa > Chordata > Mammalia > Chiroptera > Noctilionidae > Noctilio > Noctilio leporinus. The sequence goes on from PVIW01009212.1 coordinate 7,895, forward strand.
TGTAACTTACAAAGTGATCACCCTAATAAGCGTAGTACCCATACATAGTTCTTACAGTGCTATTGACTATACTTATTATGCTGTACTTTACATCCCGATGGCTATTTTTATAACTGGTAACTTGTGTTTCTTAATCTCGCTTACCTTTTTCGCCCATTTCTCCAATGCCCCAAACCCCTTCAATATGAGAACTATCCATTTTTTCTGAGTCTATGAATTTGTTTTCTGTGTTGTTTTTTAGCTTCCATACACAAGTGCAATTATAAGAAATACTATATTTCTCAAAAGTATCTCCTGTTCCAGTTGAATCAGTTTCTTCTGTTTTGTGTTATTTTCACTTCCCACTTCAGTTTTGGGCTTTATCGCCTAGAACTCAAAATACCGTTGTAAAATTTGTGTGGGCTGAGTACCAGAGGTTTTTCTCTGGGTAAAGGCTCTGGAAGTCATAGTATTTCAGGCTGGACAGGACTGACATAGTTATCAATGTTTAAAAAAAATAAAAATCAATATTCTTGTTAGAAAAATATTTGAAATAATAGAAAAGAAACTTGTCCATAATACTTCCCTATTTCCTATAGAGATACTGATTTTGCAATTTTTGTGTATATACCTTTTAAAAGAAGTTTCTAGGGCTGCATTTTTTTTATTTTAATTTTTTTCCATCACTATTTATCTCTCCTAAACCCTCTTCCACTTCTACCCACTCTCCTCTCCCTCACAATCACCACACTGTTGTCCATGTCTATGGACACATTTAAAGAAACAAACAAAAAAAATAGTGCTATTTATATTGTACTAGTCATCTTATGAATATCCTTCCATATTGATAAATAACAACTAGTTAAACTTTGGTATATGTTGAGTACCTGCCACAAAATTCACTTAAAGTATTATTACTCTTATCATTTGACCCTTTGTTTTTAGGTTTTTATTATTAATGATGCCATGAGAGACGTATGTACCTAGACTTGATCAAAAACTTGTTTAAACAAAATTTTGAGTAGCAGAATTACAAGATCAAAAAATCTGAACAATTGTGATGTTTTGGGTACCTGTTGCTGCATTGCCCTCTAAATGGTTGTATCATCATTTCACATTCTTATTTGAAGTGTACAGGAGTGGCCCCCCAACATTATCAGGTTATCTAAGGCAGTGACTTTCAACATTTTTTTTATTGTGATTCAAGAGGAAGAAAAACATTGTATATTGTGACTTGGAACACATACATTTATACACACACAACACATATACATAAATAAATTGTAGTTAAAACATATCAAAATGCAGAACTAACCTTCACTGTATGAAGTACATTCATTTTTTAATCCTATTTCATTAAAAATACCGATGACCAACTGAGTTGATTTGATGAACGATAGGAAGCTGGAAGAAGTAGTGACATTGGGGGTAAAACAAATGTGATGTGGAAGGTATCTCATCAGCCAGAACCAAAATCTGTAACAAAGACATTTTACATGAGTAGTGTGAGGGCCCACACCGCCACCATCAACTCATGCCTCTGCCTGTCTTCCATTTGACACTTGTTTTGCCTTCACTTGCTAAAAACCTTTTGAACTTTCCAAGATGAACCTCAATGGTTTTAGCACTTGATTCACCATCAAACATGCCTTATTCCCTTCCATATACAAGGTCTGTCCCAAAAGTATGGCCAAGCAAACTTTTAGTTACATTGACAGTGGCTCAATACTTTTGGGACAGACCTAATACTCGCTAGCTTTTACAAATCTATACTGCCGATGACCCTTTCAGAAAGCCAGCTTTTTTCCCTAATCTTCTCACTCTTAGGTAGTTATCTTTAAACTGACTTCAGCAACCTTTCTTGGGCCTTAACAATGACCTGAAACCATTTTTGTTAAAACCATCATTGTGCCTCTGATTGAGGCCAATCATCCTTCTACCTTCCCCTTCCACGTATGTGGTAGTAGTCTTCCTAGAATCTTCTCTGCTTGACAGCCTCTTTCAGCCTAGAATGACTTGAAGACAATCCTCAAATCCTGAATCAAATAGACTGATGTTTGACCTCTCCTCGGTGCATGGGCCCTAATGGGGGGTCATGAAAACATGGCTTCTTTGTATTCAGAACACATTCTGCGTTGCCTCCAGAGTTCAGGAATACTGCCCATCTGTTTTCCACTCAGTAATGGCCTGGAGTATCATGTTTTTCAGTATGTGGTCAGGAGGCCTGGAGTATCATGGTGACCTTTACGACCCTTCTCGGGCAGGAGGGAGATGGACATGTGAGGGGCACCCCTAAGCTCCAAAGCCTCTTCAGCAATGCTGCCATACTCTTAATATTATATATGCCTGACTTTCGCATAAAATCCATTTTTAAAACTCCACCAGTAACTTCCATAGAATTTCCAATTCTAGGAAATAATGCTAAAAAATAAGAAAATTTCCAAAATTTAAGTATGTGAAAAAATTTAGCAAGTAGTATTTTTTTTTTTTAAATCAGGTTCCATTAGAATATGTGTATTGCTCTATTATCTCTCTAGTGGGTGAGTGATTCAGACAGTCTGTGCATACCTAGGAGTACTTCCACTGGGGGCATCTGTTGACCTAATAATAGCTTTGAATTTTGTGTACACAAGGCAGAGAGCAATCCAGATATTTCCCTTTTGGTAGCTTCCATTTCCTACAATCAAATAAATACAATGGGGTTAGTTTTAAGCTTGTCTTTTATCCTGTGTCCTATGCTGTTTGTCTGCCAACTAAACAGAACCACTGCACCTTCTCTAAACAGCCCACCTCTTTTGGGAACCAGCATTTCCCACCCAAGGTGGGCACTGGTTTCAGCCTTGCTATTTGTGATGGTCGGGCAGAGCCAGTACCAAGTTGCTAGGCATGAAACCCTTTTGCTGCTGGAGGCTTCCTCACAGCAGGGATTGTGGAGGTCCTGAGTGCAGCTCCGAATGCAGGATGTCCGGCTGCGCGTCCCAGCACTGCAGCTTGTTCGCTGTGGGTCCTTGGGCAAGACAGGTGTTTTTTGTGCTTCACTTTTCTTACCTGTAACATATTTTTGATGTGCACGGTACTTGGCACATTGGGATATTATGAGCATTACATACATGTGGAACGCTTAGAAAACATGTGGTGCATAGCACCTTCTCAAGAAAAGTTCATTTTATTATTCTTACATAAGTGAAGCCACCCTGTTCTAAGACTGAGGTTTTAGTGTATTGTATATAAAAGTAGAAAAAGTAAAAGTAAAAAACCATACACACTTTCAAACATTATGTGGAAATACTTTTTTAAATTTCCTAATACATGTGAATGTATGATCAGAGTAAAGTGAATCTTTTGGCATGCTATCTGGTGTTTTAGAAGTCATGATACCCACTCTACAGAGGTATTTTTGACCTGACATATTCTGTATATGCACCAAACATTTTAACACAAAAAACATTTTCATGAAATGAGGTGTGACCCAAAAGTATTGGCTGCACAAACTTTTAATTATATTGATGTTGGCTCAGTACTTTTGGGACAGACCTCATAAGTGGTCTTTTGTACTCACTGATGTTCTCTACCTTGTCACTCCGTCCCTCTTTCCTTTGCTCTCATTGCTAATAGCTTTTTTAACGGTGTCTACCACAAAGTGCTTTGACATTTAGGGGTATGAAAAGCACAGCATGTTGGGATGGAAGGAAAAAGCAAGATCATCTAGGCCAAGGAGCCCCATTTGCTGGGACTTCTGCTTCCCTCCTACAAGTGAGAGGAGTCAGTACAAGATAATTCTGCTCTTGATGACCCAGGAACCTGGTGATGTCCTGTGACAGAGCGATGCAAACATTTTGGTCCTGATACTCACCTGGGAGGTGTTCTGTGATGCTGCTGAGTAGACTGGGCACTAAGAAGACCATTTCTGTGCCATCAGCTGATCCAAGGACTGGCCCATGTCCTGCACAGAACAAGCCACGTATTTTCTTTTTTCTTTCTGGAACTATAGGGGACATAGTAGCTGGCATATTTCTGATTATTGTTTTCAACTCTTTATATGAGTTTATATTTCTGTTTCTATTGATCATGATAAGGTATGTGCAAGCACTGAATCCTGAGATCTGGCTCATATTAATTCATGCCCTGCGTGATGCCCCCTCTCTAGATAACATTGTACCATGGGAAGAGGTTGTAGAGACCTCTGTGATTGGCAAGAAGAGAAAACTTTGCAAGCTGAGTACTACTTCGGACTTGGACTCATCCCTAAAAACCATTATTCTTTTTTAGAGGCAAATAAAATAAAAGGAAAGACATCCTGCCTCATCTAAAAAGTCTCTCCACATAAACAAATTAGGACTGTGGTATAACCTGAGCCAACCCTATTCATGCTTCAGCTCTCATTATCGTGAATAGGGGGCCCAGGTAACGTACACACAAGGAATGTAATACTGGGTATGATATCCTGCCTAGCCCCATCTGAAACCCAACTAGCTGTAGCTGTGGTTAAAACTCTCCTTTTAACAGATCAGCAAGGATATTACTGTTGTTTATTGTTTTCTCTATGTTAAACATATTGGTCACACACAAACTAAGACGTAAGGGGAGAAAGAGATTAGACACAAAATGGTTTATAGCTGTGTTTTAGTTATACTTCTTTTGGTTGAAATGGAGAAACCAACTAAAATGAATTTTGGCGAGAAATTTCATTATAAAGACATGTTGTGTGTCAGGTAGCCCAAGGACAGGAATGCCCTGGGTCTCTGAAAAAGCAGGGTTCAGGAATCTGAACCCCCATCATGACTGGCCTAGAGTCAGTATGGAAGAAAGGAAATGTATCAGATTTAAATTTTAAGATCTGGAAAGGGAATGTTTCCCCTGGCATCTCTTGAATTTGTATCCCCCCCCCCCTTTATTTTAAAATATGGCTCTACTTAATCACTTTTGTAATGTTGTAAAGATTTATTTCTCAGTGTAAATTCAAACTTGACGCAATTGGCAGGGTTAACATTGGGTTCTGAAAAATATGTACTTGACCATTTTATTATTGTAAGCAAATTAAATTCCAAAGGAAATACTTTCAGAAATAAAAAGGATTGAGATTCTTGGGGTCAAACTTCAGATTTTTTTTGTAGTAATCCTGAAGCTTTAAAAATTACCAGAGTCACTTGGTCTTCTACCTTGATTATTGCTTTTTTTGCTACTTTTCTCCCACACTTTTTAGTGCCACCTCCTGTTTAGTATATAATTATATTAGTGTATGTCCCCCTTTTCTTGAAACAAAATAGCTAATGATTTTGTTTTCTAAGCCATGTGATAAAGGTAATTTTTAAAATGGATGGTATTTCCCAACAAAATATAGCAGAATTCTTGGCACATAATATGCATCCAAAAAAAGATTTATTGAAAAGTCAAACTCACAGAGGCAGAGAGGAGAATGATGGTTGTCGGGAACTGGAGAGAAGTGGTAAGGGTGCAAGGGAGGGATAGGAAGATGTTGGTCAAGATGCATAGAGTTTCGGTTGTAAAATGAATTAAATTCTGGGAATTAACTGTACAGCATGGTGACTATAGTTAATACTGTTGTATTTTACACTTGAGGTTTCCCGAGGGAGTGGAGGTAAGTGTCCTCACCCCCAAACAAAGGAAACTACGTGAGCTGATATCTATGTTCCTTGACTTGGTGGTGATAATCATTTTACAATGTGTTGTACATACATTATATCAGCTCATTCACTTTAAATATATAGTGTTAAATGTTTTAATCACACCTCAGTAAAGTGGAGGAAGAATTTGTTGATGAATTCACTAATAGGAGACTTGAATGGGGCAACAAAAGCTGCGGCTGTCCAGTCTTCAGAACTGGTGCTCAGTCTAAATCCCTGCCTGCCACCTAGAGGGCATACTGAGAATTGCATCGTTCTACCTAAACCGTGCCTGGCAGAGCAAGGCCACTTATTGAACCCAGCAGAAAATCCTGCATTTTTTTTTTTTTTAAAGGAACATGAATGGAAACAATTTTTAAGATGGACAGGAGTTTTTACCTGAAACATGCCAATTCCTGAGGCAGTTTTAAACAAAATTACCAGAAAACTTTGTCCGGCGCTCGATCTGGTTATAATGGAGGCACATTAAAGAATCTGTGATGCGTCCTTGACTTTTTCAGTATGCACGGCTCAGACTTTATTTTACTCCAGTAAGCGTGTTCTTAAAATCTACGATGCTTAGGGTGGAAACAAAAAGACGTGATAACTGAGCAGCGGGAAGACAAGCCGACACAGAAACAGAAATCTGCTTTGCTCACGGTCCTGACCCGTGGCATTTTTATAATTATGTAGCAGGACAATAAGGTGGGCAGTGTTTGTGGCCAAACAAATCGGAGTATGATCCCCTTTCTCCCCCTTCTTTGTCCTTCTGCCTCACCACAAAGCTGAACCCCTCTCTTAATTCTTTTCTGTTGCAGAATCTTTCTTATATGCACAGGGGTACAGCCCCTGTCTCGCTGTTCACAGCCGATTCTGTCTGGTGCTGCTTTGAGTCTCCTGGCTGTTGGGCATTCCCCGGGCCGGTGTGGGGGTCAGTGGGCAGTGCCCACAGCCCAGCCTTCACCGTCCTCTGTGAGATGATTGTCTCCTTCGCACTGTCCTCCTCTTGCAACCTGTTTTCTCTTTATGGTCTTTTGGAAACATCACAGGTATTTTTCTGTAGTAATCGTTTGTTTCAAGTTTGTTCTGTACTTCCATCTGCAGCTGTATCATTCGGGATGTCTCCAATCCTGAAACACAGTCATCTTTTCCTCTTGGTGTGCATTGCTGGCCAGATGATGAGAATACAGAGGTCGTTGTGGGCATGTTTTCCACATGAGGATTTTCATGGATCTGACTATATGGACGATCTGAGATTGACCAAATCAGCACAACATGGTGTCTCACGCAAAAAGAAGTTGGCTCCGTGCAGGTAGTTTACTCGGTGTGAAGTAGACTCCAACAGTTACGGAGATTTCTGCTTACTGGGCGAGTGTCTGGAACTGTTTTTCTATTGTTTCTGTTATTTTTTGTTCTGTCTGAGAGAGTGCATTGACCTGTGCACACACTGAGTCTGCAAATCTCTACACAGCCCCTTTGTAAGCTAAAGTTTCCTGTGCGGGGGGGAACATGCTATATAACAGAAACTATGTACCAGGCAGTAAGTGCTTTACATGTGCTAAATCATTTTATTTTTACAACAGCCTCCTGAGGGAAGAACTCTCATCTCTAGTTTGGAGATGAGACAATTGAAACTTATAAAATACTTCTTTCATCATACCCTCAGAAGGTGTTCTGCAAAGCAGGTACCTAGGTAAGAGAACTCCCAAGTTGTGGAGCCAGGATTTGAACATGGATCATTTGGCTCTAGAACCTGGACTCAGAAGTGTTCTACTGTGATGATCAGGTTGCATCCTCCTGGGGCTTCCTTGGCTTCAGGATGCTCTTTATGCTCCAGCAACCTGTAGTGAACTCAGCACGTTAGCACTGGAAGAATGAATGTGAGACATCAGGGCGTTGGGTAGAGGTTGCGCACAGCAGCCAGGGCGCCAAGTCCAGGTGCCCAGGGAGAATGCACTCAGGCTGTTTTTGCGGGAAATCCTCCTCCTGAATAGAGCTGTTCTCACTGAAAGGTAAGAAATCAGGTGGAAGGAACATTGGACCTATGAGAAGATTCTACAGTCTGAAAAACGGCCCAACTTCTAAAAATTTTTTAAGACATAAAAGTAAATTTTATAAGTTGTCTGCTTGGATTTTCAGTAAAATACAGGGAAAAACTGTTTTATGAAGAAAGAAATGACTTACGTATACACATACATGTATGTGTACATATATGACAAGAAATATGGATAAGGAGTGACCTTTGTGCAAGTCAAAATTTAAAAAAGAAAACCTTGGTACAAAATCTGAAATGATGCAGCATGATTTTCAACTGTAATAGAAACAGTGAAGGGCATAACCAAACTGCAAATTTTGAAAAATCTTGTTTCTGATCAGAAAAGTGAAGAATAATAAGAATCAAATATATGACAGCCTATAGGAAGCTTTAGTGACTTAAGACAGAACAGTTGTAGCTAAGGTAGGATTGCCAAGTAGCAAGCAAAAATGATAAAGACATGGACATAACCTGATGAATTATTTATAAGTTTCATAAATAGAGAGTACTCTTAAATGTCCAGATTGGGGGGGGGGGGGCGGTAACTAAACAGAAGTAAACCAAGGTAAATAACAAATGAATTTAAAGGAAACTGGTTTCATACTTTACAAAAGTGTTAGGTCCTTTGGGTATAACACTTTATGTCCTCCTACAAAAAATTATGATGCGATTTTTCTTTCTTTTTATTTAAAAACTTTAGTTTTTACTTTTTAATTGAAATACACTTGACATATAATGTTTCAATGTAAGGTATGCAAAATGTTGCTTTGATGAATGTATATAGTTTATGTTTATCATGATAACAGTAGTTAACACATCTATCACATTATATAATTATCTCCGCCCCCCCCCCCCCCCCCCCCGGTTGGAGGAATGGATTTCTAGCCTCTTGGCAAGTTTGATGATTATAATACAATATTGTTACCTACGTTCACTACACCGTGAGTTTGGTCTCTAGGGCTTGCTTTCTATTCATTGCAAGTTTGTACTGTCGGGCATCTGTCCTACCTCCCCACCACCATCTTACTCTGTTTTTAAAAGTCAGCTTTTCTTTAAGATTCTCCACGTTAGTGATATCATCAGGACTTTCTTAATGTGCTTGAGGTTCATCTGTATTGTTTCAAACGGCAGGATATCTTCTCTCATGGTTGAATAATACCCAATTGTGTACGTGTAATATTCCATTGTGTATATGTATATCATATGTATTTGCTATATATCATAATATATAGGATATATATACATATACACATGTATATCATAATTACATATATATGTAATGACCTTTTTTGCTCTTTATTATTGTTTTGGCTTAAAGTCTATTTTGTTCTATATAAGTATGGCTACCCCTGTTTTCTGTTGGTTTTCACTGGAATGCCTGGAATATCTTCTTCCATCCCTTCACTTTATAGGTATCTTCAGAGTTGAAATGATCCTCCTATAGTCAGTATATAGTTGACTTTAAAAAAATAAATTCACCCAGCCACACTGTGCCTTTGGTGAATTAAACCTATTTACAATTAGAGTGATTGGTGACTTGCAAGAACTTACCCATGTCATCTTATTGTTGGCCTTCTGGTTGGTTTTTATTGTCACTGCTCTCTTTTCCATCTGTTTCTGCCTACCTATGTAAAGTGATGGTGTTCCATGGTGAATTATACTTTTCCACTTGTGATACCATTTTTAATTTATTTTTTGTAGTGTTTGAAGGTATACACTTCTGCCTTTGCACTTGAAGTAACAGATCCATCCTTAATTAAAATTTTATGTTTCCTTTGGTTCTTCAGCTGAGGTTGACTGTTAGAAACCCTTCTTTTGTATTCCAGAAGGTGGTGCTGTAGCTCAAGTTTGTGGTTTCTCCTTTGGGGACCAGCTCTCAGACTCACTCAAGGCTGCACAAGAAGACAGCAGCATCAAAAGGCAGTTCCATTTTTAGTTTTTTTGAGGAAGTTCCATACTGTTTTCTGCAGTGGCTGCACCATCTGCATTCCCACCAACAGTGCACAAGGGTTCCCTTTTCTCTACACCCAAGCCAGCACTTGTTTGTTGATTTGTTAATGATGGCCATTCTGACTGTTCTGACTGTTCTGACTGGTGTGAGGTGGCATCTCATTGTGGTTTTAATTAGAAGGAAGGAACTCCTCCCATTTGTGACAGCATAAATGGAGAGCATTATGCTAAGTGAAATAAGCCTGGTGGTGAAAGACAAATACCATATGATCTCACCTATAAGTAGGACCTAATGAACCAAACAAACGAGCAAAGGAACAGACTGACAGTGACCAAGGGGAGCAGGAACAGGTAAAAGAAGGGGAAGGGTCTAGTTAAGAACAAGTATAAAGGATGCAAGGAAATGGACAGGGTTGGTGGGGAGTTGACTGTGGGAGCTGAGGTAGGGGGTGGGCACAGCCAGAGAGAGAAACGGGGAAATAATTGGGACAACTGTAATTGCACAACAATAAAATAATATTTTTTTAAAAGCCAGCAGCTGAGTGGGGTGGTGGGGTGGGTTTGGTACCTGGGCCTATCATTTTACATTTTGCAGGTTCCTTTCTGTCTTTAATGAGGCAAATGAGGGTGGTGCTGGCCTGTGGACCCCCTTGCATCCGCAGCCCTCCTGAGGTCCTGTCTGCCCACTTTGGATGCAAGGTTGGTAGAAGCTTCCTGGGTGCCCTGGCACAACGTGCTGAGGCCCTTTTGTTTGATTATGGATGTCCAATTAGCTGTTAATGACAGGGGAGAGATAAGAGGAATAACTCATGCTACCATGCATGGACTGAGTTCACTCCCAGCTTTCTTTTTCCAAAGTATATAGGAAATGCAGGGGTGACTACATAAAATATGGAAATAGGTGAAGTAAAGGAAATGAAAATATGTGAAGTTAAAGGAAAGACATTCTCATAAAATCAAAGATTCAAAAATTGTATCACCCATGCATTTTAAAATTTTTAAAATAATTATACATTAAAACAATGCAAATTAATAACAAACTCAAAAAGAAGGATAAATTATGCTATAAAAGGATTAACATTAACATTGATGCCAGTAACACATGGATACAAGTCTAAATTCTTGCTGCAAATATAAATACAAAAATAGTGCAAATTTAAAACATATCCAGGAGAGGCCCTGGCTGGTGGCACACTGGATAAGACACTAGCCTGCAAACCCAAAGGTCGCTAGTTCAAGTGCCAGCCAGGTCTCCAGCCAGGTCCATGGCTGAAGGCAGGTGAAACACAACCATACATTAATGTCTCTCTCCCTCTCTGTCTCTCTCTCTTCCCCTCTCTCTGAAAATAATAAATAAACTCTTCTTAAAAATAAAATATACCCCGAAGATACAAAATAAAACTAATTCATGCTCAAAATTGACACTTAATATAAGTAAGTGGGAGAGAGTAAAGGGAAGCAAAAGCATTGTTTCTTATTTATGTGGGAGAGTCAAGAGACGGTCTTACATTCTTAATGTCAATAGTTGAAAGTGATTTCAAGCACATTTTGACTTTTGAAAGCATTTGAGATAACTTCTAATTGATAAAAGCAGGGACTGTATAGCAACAGTCCATAAAACAAAAAAACCAAACAAAAAAAGAAACAAGGTAAGTTTTAGGAAAAATTATAAACAAGGGACTTAAATAACAAATTTGTCTGTAACTTAATATAAATGCATTACATTTTTATATTTAAAAATACAGGAAAAATCCCAAATACAAATTATGCTGTTTCCAAGGGACAAAACTAAACAAAAAGCAGTAAAGAGGAAAAGAAATGGCAAGGAGAGGGGGACAGAGGGGAGCAAAAAGGGGATGGATATAATACAACAACAATAAAATTTTTAAAAAATGGCAAGGAGAGATCAGGCGCATAAAAATGAAAAGCAGTCATGGCAACATCAACATTCTGCAAAAGAGGATGTAAGAGGAAAATTGTTCATTGAACAGATATATTATTTTGATGAGGGAAATGATCCAAATGCATGGTGAAATGATCAGATAGCTGTATGCAAGGGATAATCTTATTTCAATAGAGAAGTTGTGGATGTCCCTTTCATAGTGCAGTGAATGCATATAGTAGACTTTGATCAAACATGTAAAAAATAAAGAATATAGGTAACTGAAATACTGATCACGCATGGAGTACTTGCTAGGATGGAAGGAAGAATGACGGGAAGGGAGGAGTCAGAGGAGGAAAGGTGGTGATGTTTAACAGAAAGAAAGTGAAGAGCCAACAAACATCCCTTCACAGAGTAAAATGAGAGCAGAGTAAACTGATCGCAGAATGGAGAAAAGTGTCAAAACAAAATGCTGGAAGATGTGCTTTTACTATCGAAAGTTCAAGATTAGTTTGCCTTAGGTTATACATTCTAAAGTCAACTCTTCTGACTGCATTTGGTCTTGTGCTTTATTTTCCTCTCACAGAGGTGGCACCTTCTGTGCTCCAAACCCACGGTTTTCAACAGGCAGGACACAAGAAGTTTTTAAAACATGTGCTACCTGACTATTTAGTCAGGGGCGCTGACCTCTTTTTCCCTTAGACTGTCAAATCAGAAAATGACAGGAGACAACACAACAATAGCCATCTGGTGTGAAAGAATCGAAATTGTACCTATTTTTCGTCAGATCAGCAAAATGTATTTTTAGTTTACGTGTGCTGTGAGGTGAAAAAGGTTGAAAATCGCTGCTGCTCTAAGCACATTGCCTGTTCTCTCATCTATGGCAGTACTAATTAGAGGCAGTCCACTGCTAAGCTCTGCTTTGGAAATCGGGGGTGGGGGTGGGGGCATGTTTTGTGATTGTCCCAGTGATCACAAGGCCCTGCTGGCATAGTGAGTGGGCCCTCAGGAGGCTAGGTGTCTAACAGTTTCAGGATATCTAACAATGCTGACTTTTAGAAGTCCTGCCAGATGTTGGTATATGTAAAAAATCAATTTATAATGATGTGAAGGCAGAATCAAATTATCTTTGTATGTATAAACACAAGGTATTTTCATATTAACTGAATTTGCTAGAATGCAACCATTATCTATGTAGAGATTTTACTTCCTGTCATCTCTGGAACTTTACCAAGAGTTGTCATCATCATTCTAAATTTCATCATTGATGACAATGCTGCTTGTGGTATTTGAGTCAAAATACAACACACCTATATCGGTCTGTGTTTCTGGCTGTTGGGATAATGTTTTTCTAATGTATTTTTATATTGAATTTGTATTATTTCAGTATAAATTATTTTGTTTTTGTTTTTTTGTTTTAATTTTTTTTTTAAATTATATTTAGAGAAAGGAGAAGGGAGAAAGGCAGAGAGGGAGAGAGACATCAATGTATGGTTGCCTTTCACCTGCTTCCAGCTACAGACCTGGCTGGAGACCTGGCTAGCAACCTGGTTACGTGCCCTGGCTGGGAATCAAACCAGCGTCCTTTGGGTTCGCAGGCCGGTGCCTTATCTACTGTGCCACCAGCCAGGGCCTTGGTTTTGTTTTTATATAACTAGAAAGTTCCATAGGGGTTTTTTGTTTGTTTTAATTGTATCTGCAGGAAGATTATATTTTTCTCTACATCTTTATTTATATTAATTTAGTTTTTTCTTCATCAATATATGGTTGCCTTCACCTGCCTCCAACTACAGACTTGGCTGGAGACCTGGCTTGCAACCTGGTTATGTGCCCTGGCTGGGAATCAAACCAGCGACCTTTGGGTTTGTAGGCTGGCGCCTTATCCACTGTGCCACCAGCCAGGGCTTATACATATTTACTTTAGAATGGTGACTATTAGTGACATGTGTTTTTAAAAGTGGGTATTTGACATAATACAATGGAAGACCACTGATTTGATGTAGAAAAGCATAATGATTTAAGAGCAAAGACAACAGAGTTGGTTCTGGGAGTGAATCCATCTCCATTATTTGCTTGCTGTGGGAACTGTCAGAAGTTTTTCCCATCCTATTTGATTTAGCTCCCTCATCTACAAAATAGTTAACTTGCAGGGTTGTTGTGATTATATAAGATTATACTACAGCACAAAGTGCTTAGATCTAGACCTGGTACGTAGAAACTGTTTGGTAAATATAAGGTATAATTATTATAAGCCTTGACTATTTAAATACTCATTTCTTTTCTATTTTTGCAGTCATATCTGAAAGCATCTGCTTCTTTTTTTTTTTTTTTTTGTTCTCTTCTGTTATTTATTATTCAACTATGAGGCTTTCCAAAGTATTTTGATCTTTGAGTATGAAATATAACTCATCAAACTCTGTTAATATCCCATACTTTGAAGTACAAAATGAATCATTAAAACATATTCCTGAAACACATATGGGAATGAGGAAAGATTATAATCATTATAGGAAATTATTTTATTAATAATAAATAGTTACAGATTGGAGTTTGTCGATTTACTTGGATGAAAAATGAATTTGAGATTTGTATCTGAGTTCCTTTTTGGAATGGTGACAAATGTGAAGATTAATTGTCAGAAGAAAGATGAGAATACAAGATATGATGAGATGGCCTTGATTAATTAGTCTTAGTTCTTTTTTATGGCAGAAGCCAGCCCATAGATGTTCCCTAGTGCTATAGTGCTAATATTTGACACGCAGCTCTTGTGAAAGCAGTTATCACTTGTATAAATTACCAGCAGGTCCAGTGGAAGTATGCAGAAAGGCAAGCCAGAGGGGGCCTGTCAGGGGAAGGACGGAGACTCAAAGGGAAGGTGTCATGTCCCAGAGATGACCATGGCTGACAAGGACATGGAAAAGGCAGAAAAGATGTCTGCATTTGTAAGAAGGATCATCAATTATGCATAAGATGGCCAAGAAATAAGTTGTTTGGCTCACAAGATGCTAAAATTGTTTTTAATTGCTAAGTTTGAGATTTTGCTTTTAAAAAAAGTGACAGAAAGATTAACTTGTACAATTTTGTTAACACATTAAAACATATGTGACTAATCATTATATTCTTCAACTTGGAAAAAACTATAAAGTTATTTAAATAAATTTAGGGACTAAGTACTTTTGAGATTGACATGTTCTTGAAAACAGTTCCACAGACTTTTTTTTTTTTTAATATTTTATTTTATTATTTTTAGAAAGAGGGGAAGGGAGAGAGGCAGACAGGGAGAGAATCAATGTGTGGTTGCCTTTTACCTGCCTCCAGGCACAGACCTGGCTGGAGACCTGGCTTGCAACCTGGTTATGTGCCCTGGCTGGGAATCGAACCTGCGACCTTTGGGTTCGCAGTCCGGCGCCTTAACCACTCCACAGACTTTTAACATCTAAAAAATTCTTATCTTTTAAAGTATGTTAACTACTTGTAAATATGAAGTGTGGCATAGCCTAAGAAAGAAGAATCACTACAGTTTATTCATCTGATAGGCCACTGGGCATATAAAGATGTATTTTACTAACAGGGAAATAACTAGCATTTGTTTACCTCATTGAAACATTCAAGTGATTTAGGTTTTCCAGAATTTGATACTATTGGACAGATATGATATCTTGGACTTTTAGCAGAAGTCTAGCAGCAAGGACCTACGTAGAAGGAAAAGTTACCCTGACATGCTCTGGTAAATTGGCATTAGCTCTTCTTCTGAGGAGAGCATTGCTATGTATGAATGCTCTAGATGTAGAAGAATAAATAAGTAGTAGAATTAATAGAATTTGCGAGCTCAAAAAGACACCCTAAGAGGTAGGGTGGGCCACATGACTTAACAGCCAAACCAGGGCATGTCTCAGCCTGAGAGAAGATGTGGTTAAAACTCTGAGATGGCAGGGGCTAACTGGGACTGTCCTGGGACATACCATCATTTACCGAGAAGCCAGGTAGGCAAACCTCCCTGCGCATGTTAGGAAACAAAACTGCAGAGATCTGTAATGGAGTGAAGTCACACCATCCATCCTGCACCAAGGTAGGATAAAAACCCAGCTCTTGGTAAGCTGGTATGTGTCTTTCTTTCCTGCATATACACCTTCGTTTCTCACTACCTCCTTTACACATACCTGTGCTTGCCTTGCAAGGGAGGCTAAACCTGATCTTTGCAAATACAGAGGGAAGTGAGAAGAAAGTCCTGCAGCTTGTTTTTAGAAGTTGGCTTTTTGTTCCCCTCCCTACACAAGTGCAGAAGGAACAAGAACAGGGTGAAAGGAAGGGCCACCAAGGGTGCACTAGTTCGTAAGCTGCTCATTCGCCAAGCCTCTCCATCTCAAAGACTGTGTTGCCTGATCTGCTTCAGTCTTACTGCTCTGTGACTCTTGGTTTCAGGGCATGAGTTCCTTTTATTGTTCTGTTCTGCTCTTTCTCTAATATTGGCAAGTTGGTCACTGCCTAGACCCTAATGTAGTGCTTTTCGACCTCATGTCTTTTATATTTACTCTTGTTTGTTTTCCATCACTACTACTTAGCACTAATGTCAGGCACTAAGTAACTCTGTGCCTCTTTCTTTGTGACCTGTTTGACCACGTGAACCTTGAAACATCAGATATCCTGCGGGATCTGCAAAACCTATTATTTGCATTTATACTAGCAGTGTTGAATTTTGGGAGTTCCTGAGGGGTCCATCAGCGAACTAAGTCAAGGCTGGGGGCTCTGTGTTTGGAGACCTTCTCAAGCCACCATACATGGGGTGTTCTGAGCCTGGCCGCCTGTGGGTATGACCATGGGTGTCATTGTACCGCGTGCCAGGACATCTGCAGCTCTAAGCAGATGGGAGAGCATGTGGCAAACATCTGACTTGACTTGCCAGCACTTCATGTAAAACAAAAGCGACCCAACGTTAATAGGTTTCATGTTTTTAAAAATAACAGGATTGGCTCGTTAAAATGGATTTTATAAAAATTCCTCAGTTTATAACGATTATGTTGCACATTTAAAATAAGAATGATGTTATTTTGAATCTAAGTGACCTCAAGAAAGTAAGTTTTATCCAAAAGCTACAATTGAGCACAGAGAACTGAAAAATGAGGTCATCGGAGTGCCCATTAGCTGAGCCCTTCACCAACTGGCAAACACGCTATTTTATGACTCCCAGGTCTTAAAAAATTAATCCTTCTAACAGCATCATAAAATGCACACCATTCTACACTCTAGATGAGGAAGCTGAGGCTCACGAAGGTTGAGTTTATTGCCCGAGACCACACAGCTAGTGGTAGGTGGTGAAACCCGGGGCGACTGTGGGTTCTGTTCAGCACAACATGCCGTGTGACCTCACCTGAACACTGGGCGAAAGGAACATAGCTCAAGCCACGTCCGACAGCTCCAGCAGTGGTTCAGATCAGCTACAGATGGAACGTCCTTTGGAACACCAGCAGGTGGCTAGTGTTTGCACTTTTGGTAAGGAGAATCCCAGCCATCATTAAAAATCAATGCCTGCCCAGTTTGCAGTGAGGCCCACACTTGCACGGGGTGAAGGGGCTGTACCCTGGGGGGGCAGTTGGATGCATCTACCCTCGGGATCTCTGTCCGCAGATCAGATTTCAAACAAGTGTTTCTCTGTCAATGGTGTCTTAACCATAGTTGACAAATCTCTTCTTGTTGGTTGGTAGCCATGCTATGCTGCATGTTCCCTGTGGCTCCCTTACAGCTGTTCACTCACTTGGTGCAGAGCCCGTATTGAAAGTCAAACACCCCAAGTGTGGTGTACAGATGTGACAACAGCGTGCATGTCCTTATTCACGTACTATAGCAGTAGGCAACTGTATGCCTAGATAGGAACTTCATTTTAATCTTTTTTTTTTTTTTTTTTTTTTTTTAATCTTGACCCTGTGCCTTTTCCACTAAAGAAGAATGGAGGTGGTGACTTGGTATAGAATATACATATAATCTACCTAATAATTATTCTCTCTGTGTGGTAGACTTTGTCCACTGACTTCCTGCTCTTCCTTCCTGGGCCCCGGGAGGTCTGTGACTGGTTCTTGGCAATGAAATAGGAGCTGAGGGAAGTATCTGCTTTTGGGTTTCCCTGTTAATGGAGCCTTCCCTGACATTCTGTTACCCTCAGGGTAAGGACCAAACTCTGAATATGGGTTGAAACCGCTTTATGATCTGTCTGCTGTCACTACTCCTTTCCTTTTCTCACTATTTCCTGCCTTACTCTTTGTCTGGGCCATCCTGCAGCTTCCAGAAAGCACTAAGCTCTTTCTCCCCATTTGATTTTATTCAAATGACAGTCTTGTCCTCCAGGCAGTCCGTTATGACCTTCAAAAGCTGGTGTAGGTTCCCTTCCTGGGTACCTCTGCCGTGCTCAGTGTACTTCCAATTATAGCGCTTATCACATTTCATTGGAAGTTTCTTCTTGCTTGTTTCTGTTTCTCCTCTGAGTTATAGGTTCTTCAAGGGCAGAAACTAACATGTCTTTATTTATTCATGTGTTT
This sequence comes from Noctilio leporinus, assembly GCA_004026585.1. NCBI lineage: Eukaryota > Metazoa > Chordata > Mammalia > Chiroptera > Noctilionidae > Noctilio > Noctilio leporinus. The sequence continues at coordinate 25,895 of PVIW01009212.1, forward strand.
AATAATTTATTTCGAGTGCTAAGTACTGCTCCTTCCCCTGAAAAAGTTACTTCTAGTCTTACTCATAACTCCCCATTTCTCCCTTTGTTTAGAGAAATTGTACTCCAGGGCTTCTTTGCATAGTCTTTTATGTTCTCCTTCCCCTCCAGACCTCCTCCAACAGCAGGTCTTATTGGATGTGCCTTCCCAGTTAGGGTCCATTCATTTCACTCCTCCATGACTGCCATCTTAGTCCAATTTCTTGTTTGCATTTGAAAATTCCATCCGAATTGCTCTACCTGCTTCTCTTATTTTCCCTCTTGATGAAGTCAGATATATTGCTTTTCTAGTTCAAATCGACCAATAACACCTTCTTTTACTTAGAATTTAACACAAACTCCCTATCAGGGCCTGTGGTCCTGTATAAACTGGGCGCCACCCACTCCCCTGACTTCATCTCACGCGTGTTTGGTACTTTTCACGCACCCCCGCCTTCCTGCTATTCGTTGCACGGAGCAAGCTAGCATGGTCCCTGTGTGTCTGTGGGTGTCCACTCCACTGCATGAATAATTCAGTGTGACCCTGAAGGGTGGTTGGGGCAGGGATAAAGAAGCAGAAATAGTGCCATCCCTGTTTACTAGCCATTTTCTTCTGCCACATCAGTAAACTGCTGCTTGCAATTCTGTAACTGTAGATTTTTTGTCATCTAAAGAGAAGTGGACTAAATCACTTCTAAATATAATGGCTTATGGGATAAGGGGTGTCACTGTAGTCAGGGAACATTCCTGTGTCCTGGAGCAGAAATGGGCTCATTTGGCAGAGAGCTGATGAGGACGTAAGTGTATAGACAACTAGCTGAATGAAGCTGCACACTATTTTATTCTCTGAGGTTCTCCCCTGCTCTTTCAACAACATAGCTGGCACTAAAAATACAGCAATAACCAGAGAGTAACTAAGATGGAACCTCTAAAAAGAGTGTAAGAAAAAAATTGGGCAGGAGTGTGACCATCAAAGGACTGAAAATTGGTACAGGTAGGAAATGTTTTTACATGAAGCAGGTAAAAATTAGGATAATAAGTCTTTATAAAATTAGTTTAATAGTCACCGCCCTGAAATAAATGCTCAAAGTAGAGATAAGACAAAAGAAGGTGATAAAAACATTAATTTAGCAGAACTTGGGAAAGAAATGTGAGGAATAAACAAAACTAATCATGAAAACAGAAGAATTTACTAAAAAAAAAACAAAAAAACAACTCATAATGGAATTGGGGATATGAAAGGTCTGAGGAAATGAAACAAAAAAGATCATAGAGTTAAAGAATAAAGAGAATGTGCTATAAACTCAAAGGAGATAATAGATATGTTACTGACATTTCTTAAGAACAAAATGGAAAAAAATAGAATGAGACTATATTAAGCCTGGCCTGTGTGACTTAGTTGGTTGGAATGTTGTTCCATAACCCAAGAGTCACCAGTTTGGTTCCTGGTCAGGGCACATGCCTAGGTTGCAGGTTTGATCCCCGGCTGGGGCATGTGTGGGAGGCAACACATTGATGTTTCTCTCTCTTAAATGAGAATACAATAAACCTTAAAAGAAAAAAATATACTTAATATATAAGGCTACAATTTCCTGCAGCATTGTGGATTAGATATTCTGAATATTTCACTGAAAGCAACAAGGCTAGAAAACTAGAATAAATATCATTTCCAGTGCACCACTGAGCTGACAAGAAAATCAATCCATAGAGACCAAAAACAAAGTGAAAGCAGAAACACGGAGAGGTGAGGGTTTGCCCTGAGAGTATCTAATGCACCTCATGTGACCCTGAGCTTGAGATAGTGTGCTTTTCAATATTTTATTTCCACCTAGTGGAACTGTAGGGAAAAAATGCAAGAATAGCACTAAAAACTCCGATTTATCATTCTCCTAGAGACCCCATTTAAGTTTTGGTCATTGTCCTGGTCATGTTTTGTAATAGCAGAGGAGCCAATCCTGGGTTATGCATTACACCTGTTGTCATGTCTTTCTATGTCTTTCAACCTGGAACAGCACCTCAGTCCTTACCTTTCATGACATTGACAGTATTACAGATTCTAGGGCAATGATTTTACAGAATTCTCCTCAGTTTGAGTTAGTCTGGTTTTACTTACCATCAGTTCCAGATTATGCATTTTTGCCCCTATGTCATTGCATCCATTTGGGGGACACATGAGTTCCATTTGTGTCATTATTGGTAGTGTTCATTGTGATCACTTCATTAAGATGATACCTGCCAGATTTCTCTAAATCTTCCTCCCTTTTCAGTCATTTAGTACCTGGAGACTAGACAAAATTCCTGTGTTTTAGCTAATTTCTATCAACTAATTTTAGCGTCTATTAATGTTTCTTTCTTGGTTGTCAGTTGGTAATTTTTCAAATACTAGCTAGCATTCCTTCAGTATTTACTAGGTGGCTTCTACCATAAGTAAGAAGTTTCTTTATATTTTGGGCTCTTAGTTTATTAGCTGGGATATGACCCACTTCTATCACTATTTGTTTCGATGCTTTAATTTTCCCAGATGCAGTCCATGGGAGTGCCCTCAAGCTGGCTGCAGTGTTCTTGTGTCATCTCTGATGTGATATTTCCTTCCTTCCTGGGTCATCCTGCTCTTCATGTGCCCCAGCCTTGGATTCACCCATTTCCCAAAAGTCCCTGGTTCCATTTAGTGGAGAATCACGGTCAGAAACCCAGATCTGGGTGGGAGTTTTGAGTGGGCTATGAGGTGTTACTCTTCCCAAGCTCCAGCAGTGGAAAGCTTAGGAAATACACCCAGTGTGTATATGTGCACCCTTATACTCACAAGGAACATAATATATAATAAACATATAGTTACATTTATTCCTTTAACTAGATACATGTTTAAAGCCAGGAGTTCACATCATTATCTTATCTCTAGTTCCAGTACAACAGCACAGAGTTTATTCCAGGTGTTCCCTGTTTGACATTAATACCGCCTCCTCTGAGGACAAAGCAACCTAGGCATGTGCCCTAACCAGGAATTGAACCTGTAGCCTTCTGGTTTATGAGACCACACTCTAACCAACTGAGTCCCACTGGCTAGAGTGAGCATACCACTTTAAATTTAGTGAGAAATTGATAAGAGAATAATTGAATTTTGGAGGGGCCACATACACAAAAAAGATAGAAAATGTATTACAGAGGATAAGATATAAAATTATAGTGAGATATAGTCTAACATATATTTAATTAGAATTCCAGAGGAAGAATAAAAGAGAGCTTGGATGAAAAAAGAAAAAATAGTTAAAAGGATATATGCTAAGAATTTTCCAGAACTTTTTTAAAGATACTAACCCTTTAGTTAAAGAAATATAAAGAAGTCCTGGCTGGTAGCACAGTGGTGAAGGCGCCGGCCTGCGAACCCAAAGGTCACAGGTTCGATTCCCCAGCCAGGGCACATAACCAGGTTGCAAACCAGGTCTCCAGTCAGGTCTGTGGCTGGAGGCAGGTGAAACGCAACCATACATTGATGTCTCTCTCCCTCTCTGCCTCTCTCCCTTCCCCTCTTTCTAGAGGTAATGAAATAAAATCTTTAAAAATAAAATAAAGACACAAAATTCAATAGGATAAATAAAAAGAAATTATAATCATTTAGATGAGGCAGAATGAACTATAGAATGCTAATTAAAGCAAGGATAAGCTGTTAAAAGCAAACCAAAAAATTACTCCAAAGAAATGGAAATTTGATGGAGAACTGAATTCTTAATAGCTGTAGCTATTACCAGCAGAAGATATGTCAATACCTTCAAAATGCCGAAGAAAATATCAACCTAAAACTATATATCTAGTGAAAATATGTTTCAAGTATTGGTAAAATAAAGTCATTTTTAGACAATAATAACATTTATCGCCAATAAATCCATGCTGGAGAAGAATTTTAAAGAATATACTTAAGGCAGAACAAACATTATGCTATAGGAAAGTTCTAATAGATGAGAAGACCTGGTAAACTAGGATGTTATTATGTAAGAAAAATCTAAATAGATTTGTTGTGAAAAACAATCTATAATAAAAGTATAATTGAATTTTTTTGGACTGTAGACAGAAAAATGTGTAAAACTCAGAGAGGGAAGAGAAGAGGATCATGAGATAATAGTCTAACACAGGGGTGTCAAACTCATTCACATCAGCCTCGTGTTTGCCTTCAAAGGGCCAAATGTCATTTTAGGACTGTGTAAATGTAACTACTCCTTAACAGTGAAGTGAGCTGGGTAGGAACAAGGTGGAGGGCTGGCTTCTGCCCGAGGGCCTTGTGTTTGCCACTTGTGGTCTCACAGATATAACAGTGAAATACAACCTGACATATATTCACATCATACAGTGCGTACTGGTGGAGTTAATACAGCAAGGTAGAACTAAAATAATAGCACGAGTAAGTAGGAACTATCAGAATCGATGTGTTCTAAGATTTTACTTAGAACTAAGATTTTACTATGCCTAAAATCAGAAGCAGAGTGCTGTATGGGACAATTGACTATACCTAGTGTCAGCCTGGGAGCAAAACACAAGTGCTACCCACAAAGTCATTCCTATTAGTTACCTATGAGAAGAGTTAAATTTTAAAAATATGTTGAGGTCTAAATCCCAAGCCCTAAACAAAAGCTTATTTCTCAATCTCCACCTTTGGGTTTTTCAGTTCCCCTTTGAAACTTCAAATCTTTATACATGTGGAATTGGCTGTCTTTGAATTAAAAACCTGCTGAGAGTGAGTTTCTCTTTCTCAGTCTGTGTGTAATTGGATTTCCTTTCTCCACGGACTGGCCACAGGAGTAAAGCTTCACTACACGCCAGGCAGAGTGCCCACTCCAATCAAGATCGGTGACCAGACAGGCTTTAACAAGAGTGTTTGTCACCATAGTTGGGGGCAGGGCAAATGTTTGTGGATAAAGTGTGTCTTGAGAATGTTCCCAGGCTACTTAGTTTCCACTAACTTACTATATATTTTTTCTTTTAACTTTTTATTCTCCCCGTCATGTCCTCTTTTCATCTGGGGCTTGTGAGTGTGGCTGTAAGGGAGAGGTGGAGAGGGGGTGGAAAGAAGAGGCAGGGTCTAGTCAAGGAACTAGTATCAATGACCCACGGACGTGGGCAACAAGGTGGGGTTTGACTGTGGGGAGCAGGGAGGGGAGAACAGCGGGAAGAATAATTGGGACAACTGTGATAGAACAATGAAAAAAGAGAAAAGACCATTCTATACTGACACTTCATAACAATTTGTTTCTCTTCTGATACACGCTGCCTTGGCATCTGATTAACGAATAGGGAGAGTTGTGTATGTGTGTGTGTTTCTCTCTGCCTCATCCTATCCAAAGAAATGACGGATGGTCACATAGTATCTGTAGCCATTTTCATCTTTCATATCAAATCTCAAGAAAAACATTCCCTGGTTGGTGGCACACTGGATAAGGCACTGGCCTGCGAACCCAAAGGTTGCTGGTTCGATTCCCCAGCGAGGGCACATAACCAGGTTGCAAGCCAGGTCTCCAGGCAGATCCATAGCTGGAGGCAGATGAAAGGCAACCATACGTTGATGTTTCTCTCCCTACCCCTCTCTAAAAATAATAAATAAAATCTTTTAAAAACACCCAAGAAAAACAACTTCTATTAAACTGAGGAAACTTCTATTCAGCAGAGATGTTCTGCCTACCAAAGGAAGGCATACCCACTGTGGTTCATGTAATTGGCTGGAAAAGACCTTTCAGAAAAGGCTCCTGTGTAAGAAAGCAATGTGTTATGGCTAAGGGTTAAATATTCTGACTTGTGTTTTCTGTGGAGCTTCAAAATCCCCTCCCTGTGCCTTGAACAAGTTCTTGTTTTTTAAAGTTGATATAGTTCAGCTCCATGTCCTGGTGTCTTTCTCCAAATGACCTTGAAAGAATTTTGGTCTTACACATTTAAATTACACGACTTGATGGTTTGATAAATGCATACATTGTGACCTGATCTCCGCAGCCAAGCTAATTAGCATGCCTGTCCCTCCAGTCCTTCTTCCCTTCTTTTTTTCCCCTGTGATCTACTCAAGGTCTACCATGTTTGCAGATGTCAAGTGCACAGTTCAGCCTTGCTAACCGCAGTCACCACACTGTACATTAGATCAGCAGAATGCATTTCTCCAGCAGCACTCTTTTGACCACCATCTACTCACATGTGAGTGAGATCATACACTATATTTTCTTGTGTATTTGTCTGGGATGTGGGGATGGGCTTTTCCTTTGGACCACTGAGTGTAAACTAGTTGAATATAAGATATCCTCTCCACTAGGAGTCGTTGTCATCTGTACAAGACTCTCAGAGCTAATTCATACTAGAAATGGTTCCTGATAATTGGCTAGCCACGTAACAGAAATGCCACTACCAGGATACAACATTTTAGGACGTGTTTGCAGACAACTCAGCACTTCACAGGTCCTCACTGTTTCAGAAAAATCTGAGGGGCACAAATACATTTATTTTGCTTGTATATATGAATTAATCAGTATTGAGTCATTCTAGAAGGACTGCTGTAGTGCTAACAACAATGCTGATGCACAGAGAAAAGTTTCTAAAACTTGAATGTGCATACACATCATCTGGGATCCTGTTACAAAAGAATCTGATTCAGTCTTGGCTAGTGTGGCTCAGTGGATTGAGTGCAGGCCTGTGAACCAAAAGGTCACCAGTTCAGTTCCCAGTTAGGGTACATGCCTGGGTTGCAGGCCAGTTCCACATTTGGGGGTGTGCAAGAGACAGCAGATAGATGTATCTTGCACATCAATATTTCTCTCCTCTCTCTCCCCCTCCCTTCCCCTCTCTCTAAAAATAAAATCTTTTTTAAAAATCTGATTCAGTATGTTTCAGGTGGGACCTGAGATTCTCCATTTTTAAGAAGTTCCCAAGTGACACTAATGCTGCTGTCCTAGTACCACACATTGAGTAGCAACTGCATAGAGCTTTGAGCATTTACATGGAATTCTGAAGAGCTGCATATAGTTACTAATCCCTTGCATAGATGAGGAAATAGAAGCTAAGAGAATTTATCTATTACTTCCATGTAGCCATAAATCCTTTGAGCATTTTATTTTTACTTTTCTTCAGCTGCATTCCTCTTATAATCATGTCTTTCTTTCTTTCTTTTTTTTTTTTTAATTTCTTAAGTTACTATTTTTTAATATTTGGTTTTCATGTTAGTAGCAAGTCCTGCCCTCCTCTAGGAAATTTTTTTTTTATCTCCTTAGTAAGTTCTTTTCAAAATGGCAACATTCAAAAGGCTCATATACATGTCAGTACTTGGTTTTTAAAATCTTCTGAAGTTATAACTTGCCCCATCCCCAGATACAACAGCCCCACTGCTTCCCGTGTAGCTGACAGTGTCATGTGCACAGACCCACAGAGCGCACTGCAAGTTCTGCCACCATGAGGCCCAAGAGCTGGCCATCTGCTGAAGGCAAATTGGGGATCTAGTTTTGTAGAAGAAATGCGTTCAGGAATTTTTAACCTGGGCTGACAGGAAGAACCCCTGTGAGCTTTTCAACACTACTGTCTTTGGGTGCCACCCCCAGAGTTGGCTCAGTTGCTGTGGGCCTGAGCGTGGCTTTACATGGTTAGGTGCACCAGGTGATTTTAATATATAGCATTATAAGATAATAAAATATATTCTAATATAGAACATGAAATAATATATATTAAATGGGGGTTGGCCACTATTATGTCAAAATAACTGATAGTTAAGCACTTATCCAGAATAATTAAATCACAATCTCTGGGTAGAACCCAAACATGGGTGCTTTTTAAACGCCCCTAGATGATTTTAACGTGGAACATGTTAGAAAATCACTGCCCCAATTCATTTTCTGTTGTGAAAAATAAAAGCTATTTTCTTCCTGCCAAGATTAATGAGAATTATCACAAGGGTATTAGGGTTAGCTTTGGTTAGAATGATAACAGTTCTGAGAACTAACGGAGGAAAGGGCCCCGGTAAAATGAGCTCAGTTTGTGTATGTTTTAAATCAGTGTTTTCTAAACAAGAAAGTGGCAATTATTTGATAAATAACTGTCAGATAATTCAGTTTGCACTAATCTTAATGCATGTTTGTATTATGTATCTTTCCCATTAGGAATAATAAGAAAAATTTTAGGGCATAAAGGTAAAGAAATTTTGAAAGCTTGTATTAGATAAATTGTGAAAGTTAATATCTAATGAGTTCTATCTTCAACATTTTCTCCTGTGGTGATTTTTTTCTGTATGTAAGGTCACGCTGCTTTGTCATGTGAGCAATTTTAGCTTCATATATCTTGGTTTCTTATCAGATTTAATGTCATGCCCCTTAATATAAAAATAGCAGTTATGGCAAACTCATGATGTGGTTTTCCTGGATAAAAATGGATTATGACTAAAATTTTTTGCTCAGATATCTCTAGGTTAAGTTACAGAAAAACTAAGTAGCTTTTTTTTAAATGGGACAATGAAATATTTTTCACCTTTTCATATGGAAAGCAACCTCAAGTAGAGGAGCACCACTTCTTTTCAGAGAGGTGCTGAGCTTTGAGTTTGTCTCTTCACAAGTTATTTAGGGAGAAACCCTGTGCCTGCCCACATTGAAGGCAAGATCAAACTGTTCAGGTGAAACTTCCAGTTATCTAGATAACTTTAAATCAGCATTTTGCAGGATGTCATTCTAATAGCACATTTCTTGATGTTACGCAGCCTACTCTCATGAGGATAGCTAGTAGATTATTGATAAGCAGGCAGCAGATATTTCTGCCTTATTCAATCTCTGGCCCTTTACCAAGACCCTCTATTTAGAAGGAAAGAGCAAAGGAGTTCTTCTAAATGATTTATTATTATTATATTACCACTAATGCAGACCTCATAATGGCATTGCCTCATAACCAATGGGAGCTGACATTAAAGAAAAATGAAAGAACTGTTAAAACATGTGATGGTCCTTCAGGGTGAACCATGAAATGCTAAGGTCTCTGATAAGTTTGTGTCATACTGACAGATGTTTTTCTTCAGTTCTTGCCAACCTCTCCCACTTTGTGTCATACAGAGAACTTCTCTCCTCCTGCTCATGGTTAAACTAAACCGAATTTCTCCCAATTCTTGCAATGATGTGATGTCCCTTTGGCCTCTGAACTTTTGCCCATGTTGCTCCCTTTGCCCAGATCAGCAGTTCTGAGGATCCCATAACACTCAAAGCTTATGGAGAACATAACTTTCTGTTGACATGAGTTATGTTATTGTATCTACCACATTAGAAATTGAAGCTGAGAAATTTTTAATTTATTAATTTTCTAATGTAATGACATAAACCCATTATGTTATTATAAATAACATTTTTATGAGAAGTAAACCATGCCTTTCAAAACAAAAAATTAATGAAAGGAGTAGAGTAGCATTGCTTTATGTATTTTTCAAATTTTTCAATGTCTGCCTTAGGTGGATCCTTTCTTTTTTAATTTTATTTTTTAATTACAGTTGTCATTTAATATTATTTTGTATTACTTTCATGTGTACAACATAGAGGTTAGATAATTGTATAATTTGCAAAATCTTCCCCTCAGTATTTCAGGTAACCATCGGGCACCATACATGGTTATTACGATATTATTGACTATATTCTCTACGCTGTATTTTAACATCCCTGTAACCAATTTTTACTCCTTAACCCCTTCATCTTTTTCACCCAGTCTCCCACAATCCCCTCTGGCAATCATCAGTCTTTTCTCTGTATCTGTAAGTCTGTTTCGATTTTGCCTTTTCAATTATTTTGATCTTTAGATTCCATATATAAGTGAAATCCTATAGCATTTGCCTTTCTCTCACTTATTTACTTAGCACAACACCCTCTAAGTCCATCCACGCTGTGGCAAGTGATAAGATTTCATTCTGTTTTGTAGCCAAGTAATATCCATTATATATGCGTAGCACAGTTTGTTTTCCTACCCGCTTATCTATTGACGGATATGCAGTTTGCTTCCATATCTTGGTGATTGTAAATAATGCTGCAACAAATACAGAAGTGTATGTATTCTTTTGAATCAGTGTTTTGGGTTTCTTCAGCTACATACCCAGAAATGCAATCGCTGGGTTGTAAGGCAGTTCCGTTTTTAACTTTTTGACATAACTCTGTACTGTTTTCCATAGTGGCTGCACCAATCTGCATTCCCACCAACAGTACACTAGGTTCCCTTTTCTCCACATCCTCACCCACACTTGTTTGTTGATTTAGCCATGATAGTCATTCTGACAGGTGTGAGGGGATATCTCATTGTGGTCCTAATTTGCATTTTTCTGGTGATTAGTAATGCTGAGCATCTTTTTATATGTCTATTGACCATATATGTGTGTCCTCTTTTGAGAAGTGTATATTCAGGTCCTTTGCCCATTTTCTAATGAATTAATTTTTAGAGAGAGGGTAAGGAGGGAAGAAGGGGGAGAGAAACAGCTATGTGTGGTTGCCTCTCTCTGCGCTGCCAACTGCAGGCCTGGCCTGCAACCCAGGCGTGTGCCCTGGCTGGGAATTGAATGGGCAACCTTTGGGTCCTTTGTCCATTTTCAAATTGGATTGTTTGCTTGTGTGTGTGTGTGTGTGTGTGTGTGTGTGTGTGTGTGTTGAATTGTATGATTTCTTTATAAATTTTGGATATTAACCCCTTACTGAATGTATCATTGATAAATATGTTCTCTCAATCAGTATAGTGTCTTTTCATTTTGCTGGTGATTTTCTTTTCTGTGTAAAATGTTTTAGTTTGATATAGGTCCTTTTTTCTTTTGTTTCTCTTGCCTAAGGAGGGGAAATGGGGTCAGAAAGAGACTTTGCTTGGATCAATGGGCATATAATGCAGTTTCCAGGTGATATTTTGTTGAATTGTACACTTGAAACTGGTATAGTTGTTTGAACCAATGTCACCACAATAAATTCAATTAAAAAAAGATTCAGAGTTATGCATAAGTATGCAGACTTAGACATTTAACAAGTATAATATTCCTAAACATTTCTATACTGCTTCTAAATGAATTTTGTCTAAAGTAATAAATTTAATCAGATTTAATATTTAAAATACTGCCTATATATTATTCTTTTATAATTTTCAAAGTAAAGCCACATTTCTGATATCAATTTTAATATTTTAAGTAAAACTACATCTTATAAATCAATGGGAGGTTCGCATAGCATAGTAGATAATACTTTAAACTTTTGCATTTGACTATCCCAGCTTTGCCATCTATTACTTGTATAATAATCTCAACTAAATTGCTTAACTTTTCTGCCCCTCATTTTCCCTATCTTTAAAATGCCAGATAAGGTGGCTACGAGCATTAAATGGTAAATATCTCTAAAGTACTCACAAGAATATCTACTATATAAAATTACACTGTTTATTAAAATAAATGCAAACTTTTAAAAAAATATCCAATTATCTTAAACATTTAAAAACCTAAAACATTTGATGATTGCACAACTTATTTTTAAGCTTAACCCCAAATTATTAACGTACATTTGATTTCCTTAATATTTCTATACTTGTTTACAGTCCTCTTGTAGTTTCAACTTCACCCGTCTATATAGGGGAGAAATGTATTGGCTCGTACAAGTGGAGATTAGTTGTTGAATATTGGTGACAATGACACAATCATAGATTTGAGTTCCTGGCCACAGATAGGAGGAGCAGGACCACTGTCCTCGGTTTGTACCTTCCAAAAATGACACGAGCTGGTTTCTGTTAAGGGTAGGCTTCTGCTTGCGTTGTCAGTAGAGAGTTGAATGCCTATAATTACAGCTGAGATTTAATTTATTAACCCAATAAATGGAACTCTAACCCAAATTTCAGCTTCAATCTCTTTTTAAATTTTGTCTTCAAGTTTAATTGCCTGATTGGAAAAGACAGATTTTTTCACCCCCTATATAGACTTTATTGTTTGGATCAAATGAGTGTTTTTACTACCTGGGAGGATTCTTTTTTTTTTTTTTCTTTTTTTCTTTTTATGCTGTGTAAAGTTCTCTCATAATTTTATTGATGGCTTCTTCAGTTCCTCTGCTTCTCCTTTTTATCTATTCCAAGCCAAAGCACAAAGGAAACAAATTACACTATTACAAAGTCGGACCAAGGTCTGGAAGTCTTAAGTTATTGGTTCTCTCTTAGCAAAGCTTTATAACTCTTCTACTGGTCCCTAAACTGGAATACCTTGGGCCATGTTCATTTCTCTATGGCAATACCTTTCAAAATCTGAAAGAAGTAGCTAACACTAAATTCTAACACTAAAGTAGCTAATACTAAATAAATAATACTGAACCCTCCTGCATTTTATAGATGAGAAAACTGATCCAGAGAGGTTAAATGATTTGACTATGGTAAATATAGTGCATTAAAGGAAGAGTGGGGCAATTTATTTCTGGGGAGGTGGAGGGACAGCTGGACTTTGTGGATCTTATCTTTAATGTTCAAACATACCCATGGCATGGCTTGAAAACATTTCATTAATTACTTAACCTCAACTCTACTTGCAAAATGTCCTTTAGAACGCTAATAAGCTTCATTAAAACTCAGTGGTTCTACCTGGTCTGAAGATGCCCTTCATTTTAGGGATGAAATAAGAAAACTGACCCAGAGAGGTTCAATGAATTGATTATAGTAAATACAATCAAGTTCTTTTGGCACTTAAGTAAATAAATCTCTTTGAATGGCCCTAAAAGTAAATTAACTTCTGAAGCATTCCTAACAGTAAATGTGATTAAAGTGACATTTCACTAGGCTGTATTGTGTTGGTTCTTTTGTTGTGCCACTGAATTTGGCACCGCAGTCTTTACACGTATGCCATTCTTTATAGTTTTCTCAGCCTTCCTCCCCCATCTCCAACAAAGCCAAGATTATGTATGTGTTAGTTGCTCAAAGTCCATCAGTGAGTGACACTGAGAACAAATTTGAGAAAGACTGCTTGGATGTGACAACATAGAAAAATATGATTTTCCCAGAGGTATTTCAATTCTTCTTGTCTAGTGGCTTGTTAAAATTAAATTACACTGAAAAGATTAGCTCTTTGGAATTTAATTCATTTACCTGACAAAGATTTATTGACCACGTACTATTTTGTAAGGCACATGGTTTGGGACGCATTAGTGAACAAAACATAAAAACAAAGATAAAATGCCTGTGGCTTCATGGAATTTATATTCTAGTTGGAGAGTAAATAATAATCATATAATATAAGTAAGTTATACATTAGCTGACACTAAACATTATAGAAAATAGAATAGGATAAGAAAACCAAAAATTAGAAAGAAGGGTTGAAATTTTAAGTAGAGTGGTTTAAAAGTTCCCCATTGAGAAGAGTGACATTTGAACAAGGCGTCAAAGGAGGTGAGGGATTCTTTCATTTGAGTATTTGGAGAAGAATTATATTTGGGTTTACTTTGGATTTTTAAATTTAACTTCAGAAGTATAATTTACGTGGAATAAAATGCACCCATTATAATTGTAGAGTTTGATTCATTTTGACAAATGTAAATTCCACCTTACCACCATGCCAGCCCATCCCTACTTTTTACCACTAGTCCCAGGTAGGCACTGATAATTCCAGCTCTTCCTGTGTTTTAGATTTGCCTTTCTAGACTTTAGTAAAGATGAAATTACTATTAAATATGTATTTCTCTATGTTGACCTTTATTTACTCAGCATAACTTATTTGTGGTTTATCTTTGTTGTATATCTCAGCATCTCATTCCTTTTCATCACTATGTAGTTTTCCATTGCATGAATATATTATAGTTTGTATATCTGTTTACTTGTTGATAGACATTCGTGTTACTTCCAGCTTTTGACATTTGCATATAAGGCTGCTATAGATGTTCAAGACTTTGTGAGGACATACAGTTTTATTTCTTTCAGAAATAGAGGAGGAGATATCTTCTTATATCATTAGAAATTGTCAAGCTGTTTCCAGTGTTGTCACCACTTTATAAAGTTTTAGCCATTGAAGTATATGTGTATAGTGGTATCTTCTGGTTTTTCATTTGCATCTTCTTGATGACCGATGTTAGACACTTAAAAATTTTCTTTTGTGAAATGTTTGTTCAAATAATTTGCCTATTTTAAAAATCAATTGTCTCACTGTTATTGAGTTGTAGGAAGTCTTTATACATAGTGGATACAGGTCCTTTGATACTTACATATATTGTGATTCTTTTCTCCCAAATGTGGCTTGATTTTTCATTTTAACAGCATATATTCTGTAGATGACTGAGGCTCCCAGATTTTGGGAAGACAAGAATACTTTGAATAAAGCAAAATATGGTAAATGCAGATAGGAGGTGAGTGAATTTTGTATGGCAATGATATTTTTATCCAGTACAGTAACTTCTTTTCTTTACAATATAGCATTTAACTATTTCACATAATTTTGCATTGGCATTTTATATGTGTAAGTCTTTTTTTCTTAGCTAATTTTTCTCTTTTTTTAGTTAGACTATGAGTCTTCTTTCCTTCACTAGACTATAAGTTTTGCGTTTTCTCTGTCTATCACTGCAGTTTTGGGCTTACTAGATATTTAAGAATTTATTAATCCATTTGATTAGACTTGAATCCCACAGTCTAAGGTTTGTAAGTATTTGGTGATTTTTGTAATTATTTTGGTGATTTTCCTCATGTGTATTAGTCAGGATTCTCCAGAGAAACTGAACCCACAGGCTGTATACTGGTAAGTACACATAGAAAGAGATTTATTGTAAGGAATTCACTCACATGCTAATAAAGGCTAAGTCCTTAGATCCACAATAAGCAAACTAGAGACCCAGGAGAGCCAACAATGAACTCATAGTTTCAGCCTGGCAGGAAGACCGATAACCAGGAGAGCTCATGGTATAAGCTCTAGTCCAAAAGGTGGTGGGTTAGCCTCCCAGCAAAGTTGACATTGCAGTTCAGAGCTGCACGTTCCTAGCTCCAGGGCAAACTGGCAGGAAGAGTCCTTACCGTGGAGAGGGTCAGCTTTTTTGTTCTATTCAGGCCATTCCTGAGGGAGGGAGGCATCAGGAAGGATGCTTTGCCTTACTCAGATTGCCGTTTCAGGTGTTACTCTCATTCCAGACACCCACAGACACCCAGGTTGATGTTTGATGAAATGGCGAGGCACTCTGTGGGCCCACTCAAGCCGACACCTAAAACTAATTGTCATACTATAGTAGAAGGGACACTACAAGGAAAAAACCTCTTAATTTATATGAGGACATAGCATACCTAACAGGCAAATTTCAATCAATGAAGACACATGTAGCTATGTAAACATCTATACTAAACACTTATTATATAGATATATATTTTAAATGTTTTAAAAAGATTTTATTTATTTTTAGAGAGACGAAGTAAGGGAGAAAGGAAGAGAAACATCAACTTGTGAGAGACATATTGATCGGTTGCTTCCCATACCCCCCAACCAGGGACCCGGCCCACAACCCAGGTATGTGTTCCAACCAGGATGCAAACCAGCAGCCTTCTGGTCTGCAGGCTGACACTCAATACACTGAGCCACAGGCAGTACAGATACAGTTTTAATTAATATTTGATATGAATAAGTACCCACTTAAATATAATTATTTGCTGATGCTGTTGCTATGTTTTCAAAATGTGATTTAGAACAATTATTAATGTGTTTTCTAGATAGCTTGCAATATTCATATGCCAGTTCATAACCACCTCAAGCTGGGGAAAGATATATTCTCAATTTGTTCAAAGGGTTTCTGATTTTCTCAAGTATCATAGACATAAAAGGATAAATACTTAGAATAAAGTGAGATTCAGGTTTTCATAAGGGTCCATGCTGTGACCAGCCCAAAGTTTTAGCCAGGGATTCATAAAATCCTATCTTCTTCTTGAACAACAAGAGACTAGGCATGCATGTGAGGTCCTTGCAGAAGCACTCCTTGCTTTGGCTTTCAGCCACTCAGAATGATGGGCTAGGACCAGCTTAGTGGTGAAAAAGATACCCAAGTGAGACATCCCTCCCTGACTCACCATCCTCGCCAGACACATGGGCCATGGTGACAGAATGGGAAGCAGGAGACCTACAGGGACAGGAGTGGATGGAAGAATAGGAGCCAGTCAGTCTGCAGGTGGCATTTGTACATAACACGGCCTGCGCTCTTGTGGATAGAATCACATGTCTTTGGAACAACTTCAGATGGCCAAACAAGAAAGGATTAGGTACAGAGGAGGATGGAAGTCAGGCAGTATATGATTTCATCCTATAGAATTTCCTGTTGTTTGGCCCTAGCTTTACTGCTATGAGGAGGAGTCCACATAGCTCATCACATCACAGCTTGCTCTCAACCTGACAGAGTGGCTATTGTACCAGGCAGATAAAATTCGAGAGGGATTCCTTTGGATTTAAGCTTTGGGTGGCAACTGGGTTAAACTGTGTTCCCGGTTCATGTTCTACTTATCACACTTCCTTAGGCCAAATGAAAAACACCCATCCCTTCAAGACTGGCATACAAGTGGGTTTGACTTCAAATGGTGAGACTGGATTTTGGGACAAAGACCATGTTGCTGGGGGCCAGTTATGGCTGAACTTTGATGCACCTCAAGTTGTAGAAGAAATCTCAGTAGCATAAATGTTTGGTGAAACTGTCAGCATTTTTATCAGAATGCAGGTCCTCATTGTGATAAAATGATTTATCAGAATGCAGGATTCTGATGTTTTGTAGGATGGGTATGCATTCCTTAGGATTTTTCTCTTGGAGACGATAAAATGGAATAGTTTTCTTCCCTTAATAAGATACCTTCAACAGGCACATTTTTATTCCTTAGTTGAGGTGGATAGTGTGTTATTTACCTAACCCTCACCTGCATCAGATGTTCACATTAGTTTACTTACAGCTTTATCTTCGTAAAAAAATTTGTCCTATCGGGATTTTCACATGATGCAGAACATACCTTTTGAGCATGTAAATTTTTACATAATTCTTAATTTGGATATAAATGGTTATATTCTTATTTTCTTATATTTCTTACCACTTTTGTATGTATTAATGACTTGATTTGTGGACAAGTAGATTTGAGATTTGGTGTGACCTCTTTTTGTGAAGAGTTTCATAACACTAAGAGTTCCATGTAAGGTAGAAATGAGTTTTTGGCCTCAGTCAATAGACTACTGAAAACAATGCCATGTTCAGCGTTCATGTGACAATATTTTACCACCATTTCAGTACCCACTATGCTACCATTCTCATATTCACATATTCTTCCCACTGTGCAGGACAGGTGTAGAAAATACAGTAAGCAGTTTTTTCACCTACAGGTGTGCATCTAGAACATGTTTTCTTTCTGGGAATTATGTAGTTAGTTTTGGGGTCTGGAGAAGTTAACCAAGAATTGTGAGGATCCCAATTCTAGAAGTAGCTGTGTCAGTTCAGAGGTCAGCTGGTTTAGCCACTGAAAGGCCATGCTGGGCCAAGTGACCATTCTTTATGCTGTCACAGAGCTGTCCCCCAGGGCTCTGCAGTGTGGAAAATGGCTTCTTTCCAACCACCCAGCCCCACTGTGACTCCTCCATAATATCTGCTGTGGGGGCCTGCAGCCCCTGTTTGGACCAAGGTTTTATTAAAACTTGGAAGACTGGTTGCTGCCTCTCTCTCTTGGCTGCCAACCGGACTAGCCATGTGAGGAAGTTGATTTTATTTTCTCCCCAGGGGATAAAGGTGCCTCATCAAAGACCAGTGTTTGAGTTGTGTTCATGGTAATTAATCATAATTGTGCTGGTAGGCAGATGTATAGAACTGTCCCAGGCAAACCAGGATGAAAGTTCCCCCTAGCTGAAAGGAAACAGGTGGTTTCATCCGGTGCCCTGGCAAGGGGAGAAATGGGCTCTGTGAGGAGGCACACCAGGTGACCTTACAGACCACAGGTCCCCAAGAGCAACACCAGAAGAAATACCAGAGTGTTGCTTATCATTCACCCAAGCTTGGTCCAGGACATGTCCCTTTTTGTGTCACAGATGTTTTTTTGAAATATGCTGAAACCTAACAAACATGCTTTTGGGAAGGACACACATGCATGATGAATTTTGTGTGCAATTCCACAAAAGTCTGTTTCCATGAAGCCACCTATGAAAATACAAACCCTAGATTTATCAGGCCTATAAGGTGTGAACTACACAATATATTATTTGTATCAACAGTGTTGAAATGAGTTTAGGAGCACCCTAGCTGGGTGGCTTGATTGGTTGGAGAATCGTCCCATACACCAAAAGGTTATGAGTTTGACCCCCAGTCAGGACACATGCCTAGTGTGCGAGTCCCTTCTCTGGCCCGGGGGTGTATGGGAGGCAACTGACTGGGGTTTCTCTCTCTGACCACTGTTGCTCTCTCTTTCTCCCTTCCTCTCTCTCTAAGAAACATATCCTCAGGTGAGGATTGACAAAGTAGGTTTAGGAGCATAGAACTTATAGAATTTATTGCAATAGACATGATCAAAAACCAGTGTGTGTTAGGTAATGAACAATATGTGTATGAATATAGTTTTTGAATGGTTACCTCAAATTCACTTCTGTGAATATGCATCACTGACTGACATTTTTGTACCAATTTTGGGACAGTTGAAGCAATTCATATATTCAGAATATAGAATGCCTGACCTTAAGATTACTTCATGAAAGGTGTTAATGTTAATTTATAACAATTGTAACTTGCTAATATTTTTTATTCAAGTAGATTTTTAAATAACAAAAAGCTTGCTAATAATTATATAATTGACAGAAAAAATAACTATGTAATTGACAGAAAAATAATGTTAAATCTAGCAGATAGCCCTGGCTGGTGGATCAGTGGATAGGTGCCAGCCTGCAAATCCAAAGGTCACTATGCTGGTTTGATTCCCTGTCAGGGCATGTAAAACTAGGTTGCAAGGCAGGTGAAAGACAATCAACCATACATTGATAGTTTTCTCCTTGTCTTCCTCCCCCAACCTTTTTCTCTTAAACTAATGAATAAAATTTTTTAAAGGTTGGGGAAATCCAGAAAAATTTTTCCCCAAATATGACTCACAGCCTGACCCATTTCTTCCCTAGAGGTGAAATACTCCTTTAACCCAATTTAAAGGAATTAATCTTACATGTCAATAAAGCAAAGTTTAATACTATTATTTTAAAGTTCTTTACTAATGACAGTTTTAAATAAATGAATGTTTAACCATCAATACATCATCCATTTAAAAAATTCTACCCTAAAAGTCTACACTATTGCTACTTCTATTCAGAAGGCATAAATGCATGGCAGTATACTAAGAAAATGTGACAGGGGACCTAAAATACAGTAAAGTACTTATCCTGTTTGACATAAAGTAATCTTACCTTAGAAGTTATGGTGTTCCTAGGAAAATAAATGGCACAAGAATCTTTAAAAAGTCACTGTCAAATAAGGTGCTGTCCTGCGAACCCAAAGATGGCTGGTTCGATTCCCAGCCAGGGCACATAACCAGGTTTCAAGTGAAAAACAAGCATACATTATTATCTAGCTCCCTCTCTGCCTCTCTCCCTTCCCCTCTTTCTAAAAAAATATTTTTTAAATAAATAAGTCTACTTTTTTAAAAGTCACCATCAAGATATTTAAAAACTTTTTATACATTCAGCCACCTCACTTATTCTGGAGATACTATTTTTTTTACATTTTCAAGAGTATGTCCCCTTAATTCTCTTTCTCAATAACTAGAAGAAGCTGATGAAAACAATACCTCGTTAAGGGTCATACCTAGCATTACAGCATATTCAGCTGAAATTTCAGCATACCTAGCATGTTCAAAAAACTTCTAATCCTTCCCACTAACTTCATGTTGGCTATTTTACAGTAGCAATTAGCTCCAGTAGCCTTCCTAACCAGGGATATGAATAGGGACCCCCCAAAACAGAATTAATTTGTAAAAATTGTGTATCTATTCTTACATGTTGAAACTTCTGCCACCTTTAATTACTCTCTATTTCATATAATGCACCTATCAAGACTTTTGACCTCAATGATTTTGATGCCTTTTTGTGCTTGCCTCTTCCACATTGTCTAAATGTTTCCCTTTGAGGCCTTTTTTCATCCAGGGAAATATAGGACACTGGGGTCATGATGTTTTGGTTAAAAACTACTGAACAGAGTGGTGGTGGCAGGTGCGCTGGTAAATCACCCATTATGAAATGGGCAAGCGTATTGGTACACTGATACCAATGGGATCCTAGCTCACTTAGAGGGAGACCTGCCCTCCAGAAATAATTAGTTTCTTAAATTATATTTTATTGATTATTCTATTACAGTTGTCCTGATTTTCCCCCTTTGTCCCCCTCTACCCAGCACCCCCTTTGCCGTTGTTCATGTCCTGGGTCATGCATATAAGTAGTTCTTTGGTTACTCCATTTCCTGTACTGTACTTCACATCCCCATGGCTATTCTGTAGTCTGACTCCCTCAGGCAATCCCCCTGCCATTGTTCATGTCCTGGGTCAATGTACATGTATTAGTTGTTTGGTTACTCTATTTCCTGTGCTGTACTTTACATCCCCATGGCTATTCTAACTACATATTTATAATTGTCCCCTCACCTCTTCATGCACTCCCATCAAAATGCTCTGTTCTTGTTTGCTTTGTGTTTTAGATTCAATTATTGATAAAGAAAATGCCATTTTGTTAAAAAAGTTTAAAAAATTTTTATTGTTTTTCAATTACAGTTGTCTCCCCAGCCCTGCCCTCCCTCCTCAGCTCCCACTGTCTCCGATGTCTCGGAAGTTCTTCATCGGCCCCTCGGCTCCAAGTGAACTGCAGATAGCAGCGCCCGCTCTCCGAGGAGGACCAGCTGTGCAGGGGCAGGTGGAGTTGCTGCTGCTGCGTGGTCCACATCTGTCCACTGGGTAGTTAGACTCCCGGGTGGTGCGGCCAAGGTCGGCCCCAACACTTGATCGCCCGTGGCCACCGTGGAGGAGCTAGAAAGCAATATTGAGATGTTATTATGCTGGGCTTGGATGTTGGGTGAGAGACACTCTCAGGCTCAGAAAAGGGACAGTGGCCTCTGCCCATCTTTCTGCCTGGGGCATGATGGACAACAGAAGACAGAAGATGAAAAGGAGGGCCCAGGCCGCAGTGGTGGCAGCAGAGACAAGAATGTGAGTTATGCATGGACCCGAGGCCGTGTCTTCTGTTGCCCGCCCTGCTCCGCCCTCGATGCCACTGGTGCCTTTCAGAAAACTGCTACCCTGATGCTGGAGCTTCTCGGCTCACAGCACTGCAGCCCTGGGCTCCAGAGAGAGTCCCCCTGCCAAATTTTTATCCACCTACATGTTTCCGGGGCCGATGGTAGAAACTACTTTGGTTCGGGTTTCCGAAACTTGGTGGCCAGGGAAATGGTGGGCTTTGGGGCTTTCGGAGGCCGAGGCTGCAGCACAGGCTTCCCTTGCACTAAAAACATGGGGTATCTCCGTTCTTGCTGCTGCTGCTGCCTCAGCGCCAAGAAGCTGCCCCCGATGTCCCGACTGTCCCTGCGCGGCTGGGACGGCTGCAGGGCGGCGAGGTCCGGGTGGAGGCGCTCGCACTCGGGCCTCAAGGGGAGGCCCAGGTGTTGCCTCAGGGTCACCGTGGCCTGGTCCCTCTTGGGTTCACACTTGACGTTATCCTCCGCGGTGTCCGACGGGTTCCTCACCAAGGCCTTGGCTCTCACGGCAGCCAGTTGGTCCTTCACGGTGGCCAGCTGTTCCTTCAGCTCGGCCGCCACGTCGTCCTTCCTGAGGAGCCGGAGGGGTCTCCCCGGTTTGGGAGCTCGTTGCTGCGGTCTTCTCCGCAGCGCCTCCCCGTAGTTACCCCCGGGATCTTCAGCGATGGCTTTGCTGGCAGGCTGGAAATTCAGGGTGGACACCGGGGCCACTAACTTTTCGCTGAGCATCAGCTTCCTGATTTGCTTGGCCCCATCCCTGGGCTCCGCTGCCTCCAGGTCTTCGGCAGCCCCCGCCGCTGCCTGCGATGGTTCCCCTGGCTCCAGGCCGTTCAGTGCAGGCAGGAGGGAGGCGGTGGAGCCCTCGGCTTCCTGGGGGCTGGAGCCCAGGCTCTCGCGGACCTCGTTCGTGGGACTGACGGGCACGAGCAAGGTGGTATCAGGGGCCCGCCAGTCCTTCACCTTACTGAGCCTTCGGACCTTGGTGCCCAGTGTTTGGGGTCTGGGGAACAGACAGGCTTTCCTCACGACCCAGCAGGCCTGCTCTTGCTGGTCGCTGAGCAGCCAGGTCGTGCCGGGGGTCGCCTTGAGTGGCACCACGCTACTGGTCGGGCCCCCGAGAGGTGTCATGGTTGTGGATGTCATGCTGGCCTCCGGCGGGGTTGCTCTGGGTGGTGCCGGTTTGAACAGTATTGGTCTGAGTGGCGCGGGTCGGAATAGTGACGGTCTGTGGGGCGCTACTGGGGGCCACGGTGGTCTGGCAGGCGCCGCCCTGGCGCTCTGCGCTCCTGGCACCTGGTTCCCCACCTTGTCGACATTGGTGGGTGTCTTCAGGAGGCCCTTTCCTACCACTCCGAGCTCTAGCCCCTGACTGCCCTGCTGCCTTGGTCGCCTGCTCTCCCTGATTCTGGGTTCACTGTCGGGAACAGTTGATGTAGAAGGTAATGTAGAAGGTAATGTAGAAGGTAATCGCCACATGGCTTCTCTCCCTCTCACTCACTCTCCCTCTCCAATCGTTTTCCCAGCTGGGAATGAGGAACCCTGGACATGGACCCCTCATTTATAGCCAGGGCGTCATTGTGACCTGGCTGCATTGTGACCCAGGCAGGGGGAGCCCAGCCCGCTAAGCTCACAGTCAGCCTTGGCCTGGGTGTGTAGGTGAGTGTTGGGGATGCTTTTCTTGAAACGAAAATTATTCTGAAGTTCCTACGGAAGGCTTGGCTGCTGTTATAGTCAACGCCCGTGGCTGGGCCTCGAGGTCTGAGTTCACACCAAGTTCAGGTGCAGCTCAAGGGAAGGCAGCCTAGGAGATGCTAGATCCCACCTTGCCATTAGGTTTACGGTCTTGGCGCTGGATCTTAGCTCTCTCATGCTTTTCCTATTTTTCCTTTCTTCTCCCTTTCTATGGTTGCATATTCAGTGGCTTTCCACATCACCCATCTACAGGATATTCTCTTCCCTGTATGTTTATTAGTGTGTGGGTTTTTTGGTAAAATATATTTTACTGATTATGCTATTACAGTTGTCCCAATTTTCTCTCCTTACTTCCCTCCACACAATAACCCCATTCCCTTCAGCATTCCCCCCACTCTTAGTTCATGTCCATATGTCAGGCATACAACTTCTTTTGCTACTCCATTTCCTACACTGTTCTTAACATCCTCTCTGTTCTGTACTTACCAATTTGTACTTTCTAATTCCTGAAACTTGCCTTCATTGGAGAAGGTAATGGCCACATGGCTTCTCTCTCTCTCTCTCTCCAATGGTTTCCCCGCTGGGAATGAGGAACCCTGAACATGGACCCCTCCCAACTGATAACCTTCCAGGTGATCTCTGTATCTGTGATTCTGTTGTTCTGCTTGTTAACTTAGCTTGTTTTTTAGATCCAATTGTTGATAGTTTTGAACTTACTGCCATTTTAATGTTCACCATTTTTATCTTTTTCTTAAATAAGCCCCTTTTATATTTCATGTAATAATGGCTTGGTGGTGATGAATTCTTTATCTTTATCTTGCCTGGGAAGTATTTTATCAGACGTTTGATTCTGAGTGATAGCTTTGCTGGATAGAGTGACCTAGCTTGTAGGTCCTTGCTGTTCATCACTCTGAATACTTCTTGCCAGCCCCCTCCTGCCTGAAAACTTTCTTTTGAGAAATTAGCTGACCATCTTACGGGAACTCCTTTGTGGGTAACTCTCTGCTTTTCTCCTGCTGCTTTTAAGATTCCCTTTTTATCTTTAATCTTTGGCATTTTAATTATGATCTTTGTGTGGTCCTCCTTATGTTCATCTTGTTTGGGAGGCTGTGCTTCCTGGACTTGTATGTCTCTTTCCTTCACCAAATTAGGGAAGTTGTCTTAGTTTTTTGAATTTTCTTGTTCTTTCTCTTCTTCTACTTGCATCCCTATGATTTGAATGTTGGTACATTGATGTTGTCCCAGAGGCTCCTTATCCTATCCTCATTTTGGATTATTTTTTCTTTTTGCTGTTCTGATTGAATGTTTTTTGTTTTTGTTTTTTGTACAGGTAACCTGTGTACAATAACACGGCACTTCTATAACATGGTTTCACTCTAACATGGTTTGAGAGCTGGGGGAAACCCTCATACAACATAACATCCTAGAACACGGTTTCACTCTAACATGGTTTGAGAATTAGAGAAATCCTTGAATAGCACGGAACATAATAAAAGCTTTTAAGAGCAAAAGATATCTCATTTGAAATTTTTATTCAAGAGTGGATGTTGTATCAGATTTGTTTTTGTTTCTATATATTAGGTAGAGCTGCGGTATGTATTGGGTAGAGCTAACTCTACCTAATACAGAGATGTGGTCTCTGTAAAAGTGCACTGATAAGTTGGATGGGGTGAAACCTTAGCTAATGGCCGTGGCTTGATTAGTTGGAGAATCATCCCATACACCAAAAGGTTATGAGTTTGATCCCCAGTCAGGGCACATGCCTAGTGTGCGAGTCTATTCTCTGGCCCAGGGGTGTATGGGAGGCAACTGAATGGGGTTTCTCTCTCTGATCACTGTTGCTCTCTCTTTCTCCCTTCCTCTCTCTCTAAGAAACATATCCTCAGGTGAGGATTAAAAAAATACATTTAAGAGCATAGAACTTATAGAATTTATTGCAATAGACATGATCAAAAGCGGGTGTGTAGCTCTGGCTGGTATGGTTCAGTGGATTGAGGTCCAGCCTGCAAAACAAAGAGTTGCTGGTTCAATTCCCAGTCAGGGCACATGCCTGGGTTGTCAGCCAGATCACCATTTGGAGACACACAAGAGGCAACCATACACTGATATTTCTCTCCCTTTCTCCCTCCTTTCCCCTCTCTAATAATAAATCTTTAAAAAACCCAGTGTTTATTAGGTAATGAACAATAAGTGTATGAATATAGTTCATGAGTGGTTACCTCAAATTCACTTCTGAGAATGCGCATCACTGACTGACTTTCATACCAATTGTGGGGCCGGCCATTAAAGCAGCTCACATGTAGAATTGGGCATGCTAACCTCCATTAGAGGTGTGAGTTTATTACAGTAATTATAACTTGATACTATTTTTTAATTCAATCAAATAGATGTTTTAATAAAAGGCTTACTAATAAAGAAAATACATGTTTAGCAGAAAAAAATTGTTAAAACTAGAGGTTAAAGTCACTGAGAGTAACTGCTCTTTTAACCCATTTTTTTCCCTCTAATTTGGGCCTGGGAGAAGGTTGGGGAAATCCAAAAAAATGTTTCTGTTCCCACCCCAAACCCCTGACTCATCTCTTCCCCGGGGGTGAAGTACTGTATGCCCTTTCATAAAATTTAAAGGATTTAATTTTACATATCAATAAAATAAAATTCAGTACAATTATTTTAAAGTTCTTTACTGATGACAATTTTAAATGATTGTTTAACCATCAATACATTATCTATTTAAAACATTCTACCCTTAAAGTTTACACTATTCCTACTTCTATTCAAAAGGCATAAATATATGGCAGTATACTAAGAAAATGTGACAGGGGACCTGAAATATAGTAAAGTACTTACCCTACTTGACATAAAGTAATCTTATCCTCGAAGTTAGGGTGTTGCTAGAGAAACAAATGGCACAAGAATCTTTAAAAAGACATCGATGTCGAGATATTTAAATATTTTATATATTTTCCTGAAAAAAGCAGAGGCATTCAGCCACCTCACTTATTCTGGAGATACGTTTTCACACTTCCAAGCATGGATGTAATGCATATCCCTTTTATTCTCTTTCCTTCTCAATTTACTGAATGAGGATAATGAAAGCAATCCCTCATTAAAGGTCACACAAATACTTAGCATTTTAACTGTTAAAAAGCATCTAATGCTTCACATTAACATCATGTTGGCTATTTTACAGCAGCAATAAAATCCAAGAGCCTTCCTATCCAGGTTTACGAAGGGGCACCCAAAAATGCAGATTAAAATCATTGTGTATCTGTTCTGCCATGTTTAAACTTCAGTCCACTTCCAAGTACTCATTTCATGCAATGTACCTATCGAGCTGTTTTTTCCTCACTACTCAAAACAGCTTTTGAATTCATCAGCGTTGATAGTGTTGCTTTCTAGCACTGCTGCTAGTTTTTATTTTACATTGGTAAAATGTGTCCACCTGAGGACTTTGTCATCAGGGAAACAAAAATAGTGTTGCTCAGGGTGAGATGGGGTGACCAGTGAGGGTAGGACACCATGGTATTGATGTATTGGCCAAAAACTGCTGAACACTCAGCGTGGTGTGGGCAAGAGTGCTCATCAATCACCCAACCTGCTGAAAGAGTCTTCAAAAGAAGACTCACTGAAGTCGAATGCAGCCTCTCACACCACCACCAGCTGGTACACTGAATCAGACAGGCTCCTAGCTCATCTAGTGGTGGGGGAAGCCTTCCTACAAGGGAAGGGAAGCCTGTGCTAGAAAGCTTTTTGTGTTTTATTGATTATGCTATTAGGAGTTATCCCAATTTTTCCCCCTTTGCTTTCATCCACCCAGCACCCCCGACTCCCTCAGGCAATTCAACACCATTGTTCATGTCCATGGGTCATGCGTGTAAGTTCTCTGGCTACTCCATTTCCTGTACCTATTTTACATCCCCGTGGCCATTCTGCCTTAATCTCCCCACGTCTTTACTGATTCCCCTCCCATCTGGCAGCCATCAAAATGCTCTCCTTACCCATGATTCTGCCTCTGTTGTTTACTTAGATTTTTAGATTCAATTGATAGATAAGCCATTTATTGTTTATTGCCTTTTATTGTTTGTAGAAAACTTTTTCCTAAATCTCTTTAGCAGTTTATGTAATAATTGTTTGGTAATAATGAACTCCTTCGGGTTTTTTCTGGCCTGCCCAGCTCTTCATCTGCCTTTTGGTTGTAAAGGGTATCTTGGCCCTTGGCTGTTGGTTCCTGCTTTTCCTGACTTAATTTTTCCCAACCCCTCTGGCCTGCAGTTGCTTACAGGAACTCCCTGCAGGAAACTGCTGTCCTCTTGCACGAAGTGGAGGCTGCACGAGGAGGCAAGGCGTGTCCCTCTGTGCCACCACCTTGACTGGAAGTCCGCCGATTCCATGTTTTGAGAGTCTTGATAGTTCAGAACTACTGAGGCTTAGTCTTTGATCTGGTGCGCAGGGAACTGGGTTTGGGGGTCTTTGGAGGACGGGGATGAAATACTGTCGGTTTGCCTTCTACTAAAAAGTCCGGGTACCCCTGTTCCTCCTGCTGCTCCACTGAAGTTGTTACGCTGCTTTGGGAGGCAGACACATCCCACCAATGCCAGTACTGTGGCGGTATGACATACTCCATGTGCGATGTCGGGTGTTTCTGTCTTAGGTCTATGCATAAGTCACAGGGCTCTTGTGGCTGCGGTGCCAGCGCCAAGGCCTGCTGTCGCCTCTTCATCCTCTGCCTTTGTAGGTTATCCACCATGATGGCAGCCTGGCTCTTCTCTGAAGACGCTGCCCTCACTGCCTTCAACAGCTTCTTCAGCTCGGGTGGCATCTCTTCCTTCTTGAGGAACTGAGTTGGTTTCATGTATTTGGAAATGAGTTCTTCTGCATTCAGCAGGATCTCACCATGGTAAGTCTGCTTATATTCAGTTCTGATGGCTCTGTTGGTAGGCTTGAATTTGGTGTGATCATGGGTGACTGGCTTTTCACCGAATATCGGCTTCTGGGTTTTCTCCACTCCTTCCATTTGCTCTGTTGCTTTTCCTA
>PVIW01009213.1:0-13878 GCA_004026585.1 Noctilio leporinus
CTTATGTCATGTACCTGAAAAAGCAAAGCCATTATGTAAAATAATAATATTGCCATAGAAATGCAGAGATCAAATAAAGAAAAACGATACCCAGTGTGCCTAGAGGTTTGGGTTTTTTCCTACAGCCTGGCTACATTTCTGATTTTGGATCCTTGGGATACCTCAGTTTCTTTCCATTGAATTTCCTTTTAAGTTCAAATTGACTTGCGTTAGCTCCTTTTATGGACTGCAAAAAGAACTAAAACTCTATCCTGGTTGTTATGCACATGGAAAAATGATAATCAGCTTACTTGACATTTTTCTATTTTGTTGCCAGTTTGTACATTTAACATTCTAATGGCTATTTCAAATAAAAACTAAGCTTACCTTAAACAAAGTCTGCGTAAAATATTCTAACTTTTACTTTACAATTTAGGGTTGCTGTTATTATGAGGATCAGTTACTGTGTGCCATGATATGACTGCAGATGTAGTAGTGCAGAATGTTAGATTAAATGGTTTCTGAACCTGAGAATAGCAGAATTAGCTGTTAAAGAAAATTATTTTTGTTATGAGCTACACAACTCTAATGTATTATGCTGCATCTGCTATTACACAATAAATGTATTCTTTAAGGACACATTTTCTGTAAAATCAGGTAGTATTTTGGATTCTGATAAGGTCTATCACAACTACCGACCTCTGATGTTGTACGTAGTGTGAAAGCAGCCACAGACCATACACAACAAAAGTGTGAATGTATTCAAAAGAATCTTTTACAGACACTCAAATCTGATTTTGTAATTTTCATGTGTCATAAAATATTACTCTTCTTTTGATTCTCCCCCTTAATCATTAAAAAAATGTAAACCTCATTTTGTAGGCCTCACAAAAAAAAAAAAAAAAAAAAAGTGGATTACAACCCTTTACCATCTTAGTCAGATTTTTCTAGCCATTGTTCCATACAATTGCAAGCCCCTTAAGGTCTTGGACTGAGAAAAATCTATATAGTGCCTTCAAGATTTCCTGATAGATTTTGCCACTCATCCATTCCAGGAGGGAACAGTAGATCAGGAGAGAAGTCTGAAAAGATGCTGTATTTGGTAACACAGATGATAAAAGCTTCTCCTTGGAGATTTTTAAAAATAAAGATAATTTTCCAGGCATAAACCTATTCTTTCCTCCAAGGGAGTTAAGGAGTATATAATATTAGACTCTCTGAAAAGATGATGAAAACTGAGGTAGAGAGAGTCCAAAAAGCAAGTATGGCTTGGGCTAGGTTTCCAATCCAGATCTGTCTCCAAAGTCTTGCCTCCCTAGCATATTTGCTGAGTTTGTGGGAAACCCTGGAAAGCCTGAGGAGGCAAGATGATAAAAGGCAGATAGTTGTGAAAAATGCTTGAAGGACTTGGGCAAAAGTCATCAAAGAAGAAAATATTTGGGCAAAAACAGAAATGACCATGACAGAAACCGATAATAACTTCCTGAAACTTTTTAAAAACTTCAGAAAGTGGTTGAGTGGCTCTATGAAAAGAATACTTAACCAGGTATCAGATTTTGGTTTATGTCCAACTCTCCAATTTAATGGTCATATGCTCCTGGCAAATCACTTCAGGATTCTGCACTTTGATCTACTATTCTGAAAATAGAGCTAAATCCCTATTCTGACCATCTTATAAACCTGTTGTGAGGTTCCAATGAGATGGCAGATGAGAGTTGTTTTTATTTAAACATCAACAAATTGGAACTATAAACAGTTTAAGACCATTACTAAGAGTGTTACTGTTATTCAAAAGAACTACTGAAATTAAAATACAAAAAACAGTAAGAGCTCTTGCTCCCAATAGCAGTTAAGACTGTTTTCCATTTCTTTTTTTTTTTTTTTTTTTTTAAGATTTTATTTATTATTTTTAGAGAGAGTGGAAGGGAGAGAGGGAGAGAGACATCAATGTATGGTTGCCTTTCATCTGCCTCCAGCTACAGACCTGGCTGGAGACCAGTGACCTTTGGGTTCACAGGCTCCAAGTTTTCCTTCTTTTAACCTGAAGGTTGAACTTGAATTCTTAAGTTAAGGCAAGAAGTCTGATACTTTTCACAGTGAAACCAGCAGGCTGACATACTTACTGGCTCATAATCAGTCTCATGGCTGACAACATCTATGATGACCTAGGTCCCTGAGTCTACGACAGTGTTTCTCATCAGGGGTGAAATTTCCTTCCCAGGGGACACGTGGCAATGTCTGGAGACACTTTCAGTTGCTACTGGCACCTAGTGGGTAGAGGTCAGAGATGCTGCTGAACATCCTACAATAAACAGGGTAACTCTCCACAAAAATAATCATCTGACCCAAATGTCAATAGTCTCCCTATTGAGAAACCTGGTCTAAGAGCTGGTGTTTTTCCACTCAGTGGATAGGCTGTGCTGCCAACCAGCACCAGTGAAGAACAGAAAACTTCAATCAGTTTGAGAGAAAGAGCCTTATCAATTAATTTCATCATTTCTTGGCATGTTATTAAAAGGATATATATATATTTTTTGAAAGTTCTGATAGCTAATCTTGAACAGTTTCTATTACTCAACAATCCCAGTGACTCACCTTTACACAATATTCTCTGGGCAGATGCTTTATTTTTATTCCCATTCCTCATCCCATAGACATTCTAGTATGTTTAATATGTATATTTTTGTTTGTATATGTTCTTATAAATTGTGTTTTTTGTACATGTATGTTTGCTTTACTGGCACTTACTTTTTCACTCACGACAGTAGTTCCCCCTTATCTGTGGTTTTGTTACTCATGGTCAACTCTCAGTCCAAAAATATTACATTAAAAATTCTAGAATAAACAACTCATAAATTTTAAATTACGTGTTATTCTGGGTAGTGTGACTGTATGAATTACTCTGTATAGTCTAGATATTGACCTATTTTTAGTTTAGTAATCATTACTAATCTCCTATTCTTTTATCAGTTAATTGCCCATATCCTTTATTGAACAAAAACCCTTAATATAATCAAACTTATCAAATCTTTACCTTATTTTTTTATTTATATATTTTTATTACCTTGATAATTATACCTTTCATAATTATATCTTTATCTGATAACAAAGATGGCTACTACATGATCAATGAATGAGCAGAATATGCTGGACCAAGGAATGAACCATGTGACAACACTATAAAGGATAAAAGAGCATCTGCTAATTGAACAAATACATAGACATCATGGAAGAATGGAGAAACCATGGAAGTTGGATGGGCTGGATACAAATGTTGACTCTTCTAATCATTGGTTGAATAAAAGCTGTTAATCCCTTTGACCTTCCTTCCTTTTTAAAAAAATTCTCATTAGAGGATATGTTTACTAATTTTAGTGAGAAAGGAAGGGAGAGAGAGAAACATCAATCAGTTGCCTCCCATACACACCCCAACCAGAGATCAAACCTGCAACCTAGGTATGTGTCCTGGCCAGGACTCTAACCCTCAACCTTTTAGTGCATGGGACAACACTCCAATCAAGCCACTCAGCCAAGGCTAAGCTTCGGTTTCTTGTTCTATACAATAGCAAAAATAATACAGCAGATCAGTTGGCACATTTATTGTGAAGCACTCAAATGGGAGCTGATGCTATTAATTATGTTTATGTAGTAGTGAAGTTCCTGCCTCAGCAATATCCCCAACTATGTTTCTGCTCAAATTCTCCTCCTCAGAACCCACCTTTAACCTTGAGTGGCTTTGAGGGTGAAGGGTCAAGAATTGTAAAACTGGTGGCTAAAGCAAGTTTCTAATATATATCTAGGCAGGGAAAACAAATTTAGATGCACAAGGATGGAAAAGCAGGAATAACAAGATAGGTCATCCAAATAGAACAGAAAATAATTGTATCCTCAGCCAACAGAATGATTAAAAAAATCTAGTCTATAAAAATGTCTACACCATGCTCACTTGGGCAGCACATATACTAAAACTGGAATGATACAGAGATTAACATGGCCCCTGCGCAAGGATAACACGCAAATTCATGAAGTGTTCCATATTTTTGTCCTGGAGAAAAATGTAGGCAGTAAAATTTTAGATGTCCTATGCAGAAATATGTTTACTGATACTTCGCCAAGGGCAATGGAAATAAAAGAACAAATAAACAAATGGGACTACATCAAACTGAAAAGTTTCTCTTCAGCTAAAGAACACACCAGCAAAATTAAAAGGGAACCAAAGCCCTGGCTGGTAGCACAGTGGATAAGGTGCCAGCCTGTGAACCCCCAGCCAGGGCACATAACCAGGTTGCAAACCAGGTCTCCAGTCAGGTCTGTGGCTGGAGACAGGTGAAACACAACCATACATGGATGTCTCTCTCCCTCTCTGCCTCTCTCCCTTCCCCTCTTTCTAAAAATAATGAAATAAAATCTTTAAAAAAAAAAAAAAAAGATAGAAGACTTATATTTAAAAAAAAAAAAATTAAAAGGGAACCAACTGTATGGGAAAACATTTACCAATGATTTACCTCAGACAAGGGTTTGATCTTAAAAATGTATAAAAAACTTATGCAACTCAACACCAGGGAGACAGACAGCCCAATTAAAAATTAGGCAAAGGACCTGAACAGACACCTCTCTGAGGAAGACATACAAAGGGACCAAAGGCATATGAAAGAATGCTCAACATCACTTGCCATCAGAGAGATGCAAATTAAAACCACAATAAGATACCACCTCACACCTGTCAGAATGGCAATCAGCAACAAATCAACAAACAAGTGTTAGCCAGGATGTGGGGAAAAGGGAACCCTGGTGCACTGTTGGTGGGAATGCAGGCTGGTGCAGCCACTATGGAAAACAGTATGGAGTTTCCTTAAAAAACTAAAAATGGAACTGCCTTTTGATCCAGCAATTCCACTACTAGGACTATATCCAAAGAATCCCGAAACACCAATTCATAAGAACCTATGTACCCCTATGTTCATAGAAGCACTATTTACAATAGCCAAGTGATGGTAACAGCCTAAGTGCCCATCAGTGGATGAGTGAATCAAAAAAACTTCGGTACATTTATACAAAGGAATACTACACAGCAGAAAAAAAGAAGCACCTCCTACCCTTTGTAACAACATGGATGGAACTAGAGAATATTATGCTTGGTGAAATAAGCCAGTCAGTGAAAGACAAATACCATATGATCTCACCCATGACAGGACAATAATGAACCAAACAAACAAGCAAGCAAAATAGAGTCAGATATATGAATACAATGAATAGACCTTCAGTGGGCAGAGAGGAGGGGGGTGGAGGGAGGAGGAGGCAAAGAAGGGGAGCAGTTCAGTCAAGGAACTAGAATGGAAGAACCATGGACATGGGACAACAAGTGGGACTGACTTTGGCAGGGAGTGGGTGGGTGGGAAAGGGGACAGAGGGGAGGAAAAAGGGGATGGATGTAATATAGCAACAATAAAATTAAATTTTTAAAAAATTATGTAAATCCTACCTATAAGATTTATTGGAGGCTTGATCTTCCCAGGCAAGTGATTACTTCTCCCTTTATTTTAATAGTTCCTAATGAGTATTTCCTTCATGCACATGTCCCAAAATATTTAAAGGGAGAGCCTATCTTTTCTGGCCATAAAAGTAGTCTCAGGTTCTATCCTTGTTTTCACCCTCAAAATTATTTGCACCTTAAACACACATTCACCATATACTATTCACCATTCATGCATAAAGTTCATTATTACTGTCCATTCTATGCCTACATGCTTGGCCCAGGCAGGATCCTAGAATAGTAAGTAAGGGTCTCTTGCTTACCAGCAGACAAAGAAGACAAGGGGAGTCAAAATGGCTTACATTGTAGGAGCGGGGATGCCTCTGCTTCCACTGCACCAGGAGCAGCTGGGCCACCACCAAAGTAGCGATGAGGATAAGGACCATTTCAGCATGCATTGCTTCATGACCACGATGCTTGGCATGCATGCGTGCATGCTCAACCCTAAAAGTCAAAAGATGGGGTCAGCCAGGTCAGGATGGTGTGGTGGGAAAGGGGCAGCACTTCCCAGGAATGTTACCAGTACATAGTTCAGAACCATTCTTGTGCTTTGCAACTGCAGGGTACTATGCAAATTAAAGTCTAGAAAGACACATGCATTCTGGCATGGAATAGGGGTTCTATGGGCCCCAATATACAAGCTTGGCTACTGGGTTAAATGCAGCGGTCTGCTGCCTGCCCACATATAAAGTTGATACTTTTCTGATAGCAGGAAAGAGATCCTAGGAAAAGCCTATGCCACTGCCCATTCAACTGTCACTGGCAGGAAAAAGTAACCCAAAGAGAAGATTATAGCCATTAAAGTCTTACACTCTTAGTCAATAATATTTATGATACCAATAAAGGAGTAACACTGCAAATATGTGCTAAATCCAGGGTTTAAGTTTTGCTTTATTTGTCCTATCCTCTGTCAGGGCAGGGATCCTGAAGACTAGTTACAGCCTGAAAAATCTAGACTGCTTTGACTTCACACTAATTCAAAAATAACTTCGCCATCAGCATCCATAGGTAAATAGCCTCCTCAAGGACCCAAGAACACTACAACCAGAAACTCTAAGGCCAGCATTCTCTTATCCTGAGGATTGACAGCAAGCAATTTCTTTGGCCAATGAAATCAGAAAGCTTTCTCTAAAAACAGAGAGTAGTTACTCCTACCATTTTGGGTCAAGAGTCAGCTAAGGGAGAAGAATAAGGAAGAAATTAGACAAAACTAAATACAAATGTAGCCTGTGGTTAGGAGCTTTTATACAAATTTTCCTTATATAAAGGCTTTAGTGAGGGAAAGGACAGGACAACATAAATAGCAACTTCATGGAATTCCCAAGGGCAAAAAGAACCCAGTGGGATGAATTATGGATAAATGATAAAGCAAATATAGCAAGAAGTTCACTGTAGAATCTTGGTGGTGAGTGTAATGGTGTTCATTGCATGCTTCTTTCTTTTTTTATGTTTGAAATTGTTCATAACAAAATGTTGAGGGCTAGAACCTGGAGGGTGACCAAATGTCAGTGAGCAGCCAGCCCAGCATCTACACTTTGAAAAACCTAAGGACTGTGGGGAATTATAAAGATAACTTGTTCTCAGTATATAACTGAATGGGTGTGCACAACAATGAAAGAAAGGATCTAGAAAAAGACCAGAAGTCATCTATTTCAAGTTCCCACTTAATGAAAAATTATTTTTTATATCCTTTGTTTGAATACGTCCACTGGCTAGAGAACAGATGCCTCTCAAGGCAATCTAACCTAGAACCAGCAGTCTGGCACATTGTAGATATTCCTACGTACTTATTAAGGAATAAAAAACCTTAATGCTTTAAGAGGCAGGATGTTCTCTACCTTGCAATATATACCATGACTATAAAAATGTTTCTAATAATGAGACAAATTGATCTTCCTACAGCTTCAATGCCTTGGACCTAAACCTGTATCTGGAACAATAAAGGACATATCCACTCCTCTTTCCCAATGCTGACCCTTCAATGGTTTCTCTTGATCTTATTTAAAAACAAAACAAAAGCTATCCTATTCCTGTGAACATTTTCCTGGCCCTTTTAGTTCTAGAGCTTTTAAACACTACATATTCATAGAATACAATGTGATGACTATCAATCCTGGCTGCCTTTTTCTACGTAATATCTGGCTAAAGACCTTCATATAATGCAGCATTTACAACATCTAATGTGACATCAGTGTAGCAGAGACCAATGGCAATGTCCCTTCCTTAAGGCAGATGGCATAAATATAAAGCTATGAACATCTTACAAATTATTTCAGTAGCTGAGGTACATAACTGGTTTATACTAAGCTCAAAGTCATCTAAAATCTCACTGGGTTTCCATATGAGTTAATATCTTTGCCATTTTATTTTTTTTTTACAATCAATATTATTAAAGAGGTTTTTTTTCTCATTATTAAATTTATTTGGTTATTTCAGCTCACTGGTAAGTCATCTTGTGAAGTTTGTGGGACAAGCACACTGGAACTTCTTTACTAATTAGAAATCATGGCAATAAGATACTTGTTGGCCCACTCTGTTTACCCAGAAAGTTACTAGCATGTTGAGATCAGAAATGCATCTCCCATTTTCTCAGTCAAAGCCCTCTGCCCTATTTTTGGACAATGTTGTTGATGTTAATAATGATAATCATCTTCAAAGCTGGTAACATTTACTGGAAGCTTACTACATGCCAGGCACTATTCAAAGTATTTCACATATATTAATCCTCACAACAACTCTATTAGGAATAGGAACATTTTGATCCTAATTTTACAAATAAAAAAACTAAGGCAGTGAAAAATAAAGTAAGTTGCCTACACAGAGCTGGGAAATGGTCTGGTATTTCCCAGGACTGAGAGAGCTACCAGAAGTGACCCAAGTACAGGGGAAAATATCCCAGATGATTTATCCTGGTCATTAGTCTCTACCTCCCACAGACAAGGAAGCAAAAAAAAAAGCAAAGGTAGATATACAATTCTGTTAGTTGGATTAACTTACAGTTCCCACTCTGAGGCGCCCATACTGTCACACTTACCTCCACTGCTCCTCTGGGGACAGGTGTGACATATCAACCTGTAGAAAAACATCACCAGAAAAATCCATTACTGTCTTAGAACTGTCCCTGCCCAAAATAAGGTGCTCAAACATTCGACAATATCTTGAAGGAATTATAGGAAGCTTCGGGTGTCACAATCTCTACGAAGTCTTCCACAGTACTCTGTTTCAGTGACCTCTCCCTTCTGGAACTAACCAGTTACTTTGGCTCATATCTATGACTGATATTGTTTTGCATGTCTGTGCTAGGCAATGAAGAGAAAAGAACTAACCTAATCCCCAAGATTCTCACAACCTCATGAGAAAAACAAGATACAAAAACAGAAAATGTCTTTTATTAGATGTTGAAGAAGACTAGCTATGGAAGGAAAAACAAATCGCTTCTAATCCAACCTGTGATGTGACAGATTAGTGAAGACTTCCTGGAGGAGATGTGATATGTTAACCAGATAAGGAAATGAGAGAAATGTTTCAGGAAAGGGACTAACATGAATATGAAGTTACAACGCATACAAACAACTAAGTAAGGCTATAGCAAAAAGTATAAATCTGGATTAGTAGAGGTAAAGCTAGATAAAATATTCTGTCATATAATTCCATTAGACTCTAAATGGCCCACCATGATAGCAAGCAAAAAATTATACTAGGGTGAACTAAGCTTTAGTAACAGTCTGTTTTTAATTAGCAGTATGGCCTTCCAACCTCCAAGTTCTGATTCTATTTGTCAGCTTTATCCTTTTAGATCAGGGTTTCTCAACCTCAGCACTGGTGATATGTTGGGCTGGTTAATTCTTTGCTTGGGAGGTAGGGAGGATATTTAGCAACATTCCTGGCCTCTACCCACTAGATGTCAGTAGCTTCCCAACAGATAAAACCAAAATATCTGTAGACATTGTCAAATGTCCTCTATGTGGTAAAAATTGCCCCCAGTTTAAAACCACTGCTCTAGAACAATACTTAAACTCCTGTTGAGTGTGGGGCTCAAGTAATCTGCTTCCTTGTAGCCATACCCAAGTCTCAGTACATTAAATAAGACATCCTTATATTGAACTGAGCTGAAAATATTCCTTGATATAGGGAAGAGACACAAGGCTTCAGACAAGGATCATTCAAATGAATCAATCAGCAAATAGTCCTTTAACACTTATAATGTTCAAGACTCATTTTCCCAGTGTTCTTATAACTTCGGGAAAGTATTTTAAGTAGAATGTTTGATGTACAATGGGCAGAACTCCATTCCACTACCTAGTCAAACTGGCACATATTTACCAGGTATCCTTTATGTGTATGTAGTGACAATGCTCAATACCAGGTAGTGCTTTCTAGTTTCTACATATCCCAGCTAAGTTAAAAGGAAGGAAGAAAAGGAAGAAAGGAAGGATGGGAGGGAGGAATAGAATCCCAAGACTTCACAAAGCCATTCGGGATAATGAAGTCAATCATGTTCCTCCGTTTTCCTATTTCACACATTATCTCACACATTTAGAATGGTTGAAGGGATAGTGGCATAACTTGGGCAGTTAAAGGAGGCAATTAAAAATCCAGAGTCGGGGAAGTGGGAGAAGGAGGCAAAGAAGGGGAGCAGTTTAGTCAAGGAACTAGCATGGAAGAACCATGGACATGGACAAGTGGTATTGACTTGGGGTGGGGGGGAGTGGTGGGGGGAAGAGGACAGAGGAGAGGAAAAAGGGGATAGATATAATACAACAACATAACATTAAATTAAAAAGAAAGAAAGAAAGCTTAGAGAAAAAAAAGTCCAGAGGAGGCCCTGGCCAGGTGGCTCAGCTAGCTGGATAGAGTGTTGTCCTGTGCACCCAAAAGGTTGCAGGTTCGATCCCCAGTAGGAGTGCATGCAGGAGGCAACCGATCGATGTTTCTCTCTCACAATGATGTACACCTCCCCCACCGTTCTCTCTAAAATTAACAAAAACATATCCTCAAGTGAGAAGTGAAAACAAAACAAAACCAATCTGGAGGGAGGACTTCCAGTCAGAATGGCAGGGCAGAACCTGACTGGTACAGCTCAATTGACTGCATGTCATCCTGCAAAGCGAAAGGTGGCTGGTTCAATACTCAGTCAGGGCACATGCCTGGGTTGTAGGTTCAGTCCCAGAGGGGCAACTGATCAATGTTTCTCTCTCACATCAATGTTTCCCTTCCTCTTTCTCCCTCCCTTCCCTTCTCTCTAAAAATAAATAAAACCTGGCCCTGGCTGGTAGCACAGTGGACAAGGTACCAGCCTGTGAGCACAAAGGTCGCTAGTTCGATTCCCAGCCAGGGCACATAACCAGGATGCAAGCCAGTCTCCGGCCAGGTCCATAGCTGGAGGCAGGTGAAAGGCAACCATACATTGATGTCTCTCTCCTTCTCTGCTTCTCTCCCTTGCCCTCTCTCTAAAAATAATAAAATATTTTGAAATAAAATGCTAAAAAAAGATGACAGAAAAAGTAAATGCTGTGCTCACTTTCTTTCACAACCACATTAAAATTACAACCAAATTATAGAACAGACACCATTGAGAACCACCTGAACATAATTCCTACAACTACGAATATTAAGAAGGTACGTCCAGCCTAGATGGGAAGATGGAGACATGGAACAAGCAGGTCCCACATGTATGCTGTGGCAGCTAAGAAATGGGAGTATTTTGGTTGCTGAGGTGCACCCTGAGGAGTGAGGGGTCCCAGTCTCACCCTAGGCTCCCCAGCTTAGGACTCCATCACTGGGAAAAGAAGTGCTGTGAAAACAACTGGAAATAGCAGGGGGCAGGGATGATGGGAGTGGGGGGACTGCTGTACAGCTGGACAATGGAGGTTTTAAAGGAACCGTGCAGACTCACTCACAAAAACTCACTGGCTCTAGAGCTGGGGCAGCAGCTTAGAAAGCATCAGGGACATGTCAGGAGGAGTTGAATTAACTTGCTTCAAGGAAAGGGCTGAAAGGGCAGCTCTTTCCCAGATGAAAGTGCTGGAAGATGCCACTGTTACTTTGATGAGCCCTCTCCCTAACCAGGCAGCAGGTGCAGACAGGCACAAAGTTGGAACACCACCTTAACCTGGCTAATATCATTCACCGCACCCTGGTGGTTCTGAGACCCCAGGCCCAACCACTGGTGATTCTGAGACCCCAGGCCCAACCAACTCATGCACCAGGCTGGAACCTCTTCCAACAACTAGTCCACATAAGCAGCTTTCCTTAGCTGGTACTACAGCCTTTCCTGAAGTCTCTCAAAAGTCCACACAGCCCACAAAAGCATCAGATGAATTCAGAGTGTCCCATACCTCTTGCTAAGTGGCCCCACGCCTGGTACTAGCAGAAGCCTGCCTCGATTCACAACTTAGCCTCTCCCAGGTGCCTCCAATCCCAGCACAGGGAGCACAGGACTCTGGCCTGCATCAGAGTCCCTCCCAAATGCCCCAGAACCAACATACTTAGTGGCCGGCTTCAGACTACACTAAAGTACAACCCAATCAACTCCACAAAGGACATATCCAAAGGATGGATTTCTCAAGCACCACAGCTCCAATAAACAAATCCAGCTCTATGAAGTCAGCCCCCTACACAACAACTCATCTGCTGTAGTCATGGCCATTCCTCACAGCCAGCTGGCCTGAGTCAATCTTACCCACTGACATGTCAACAGCTATCAAGACTCAACTACAACAGGAAGGCACAGACAATCCACACAGCGGACATCCTGGAACACCTGGCTCAAGTGATCAGGGAGAATGAGCCACAGGACACCTACATCATTATCACCTAAAGTCCAAAGTTAACCTTAAGAGTTTAATATTGATGTTGTACATTCTGTGGATTTGGCCAAATGTACAATGACACGTACCAATCATTAGAGCATCATACAGAGTAGTTTTACTGCCCTAAAAATTCTGTGCTCTGGCCCTGGCTGGTTGGCGCAGTGAATAAGGAGCCGGCCTGCAAACCCAAAGGTTGCTGGTTTGATTCCCAGCCAGGGCACATAACCAGGTTGCAAGCCAAGCCTCCAGCCAGGTCCGTAGCTGGAGGCAGGTGAAAGGCAACCATACATTGATGTCTCTCTCCCTCTCTGCCTCTCTCCCTTCCCCCTCTCTAAAATTAATAAATAAAATCTTTAAAAAAAAAATTCTGTGCTCTGCTTAATTTTATCCCTCCCTACCCCCTCCTCCATCAAGCACTGATCTTTTTACTGTCTCCATAGTTTTGTTTTTTCCAGAATATCAAGTAGTTGAATTCATAAAGCACGCAGCCTTTTCACATTGGCTTTCACTTAAAATCCATTTTCTAAGGCCCTGGCCAGTATCCCAGTTGGTTAGTGTCATCCCAATAGTCCAAGGTTACAGGTTTAATCCCCAATCAGGGCACATATGAGAACCAAACAATGAATGCATAAATAAGAGGAACAACAAATCTTCACCAGTATTTGGTGCTGTCAGTGTTCTGGGTTTTGACCATCTTAAAAGATGTGTAGTGGTTACCTTGTTTATGATAAGGAACATCTTGTGTGCTTTTTGACATCTGTGTTATCTTCTTTGGTGAGCTGTGTTAAGGCCTTTAGCCACTTTTTAATTAGGTTATATTCTTATTAAGTTTTAAGAGTTCTTTGTATATTTTGGACAATTCTTTATCACAGCAATTTTCAACTAGTGTGCTACAAGAATTTTTAAAACATGCTATCAGGGGCACTGACTTCTTTTCCCTTAGATTGTCAAATTAAAAAATGACAACAGCCAACACAACAATAGCCATGCAGTGTGAATGAATCAAATTTATATCTATTTTTTGTTGGGTCATCAAAAAATGTTTTTTTGGCCCTGGTTGGTGGCACAGTGGATAAAGTGACAGTCTGCAAACCCAAAGGTTGCTGGTTCAATTCCTAGCCAGGGCACATAATAAGGTTCCAAGCCAGGTCTCCGGCCAGGTCTGTACTAGAGGCAGATGAAAGGCAACCATACATTAATGTCTCTCTCCTTTCCCCTCTCTCTAAAAATAATAAATAAAATCTTTAAAAAAAACATTTTTGAGCCCTGGCTGGTAGCACAGTGGATAAGGTGCCGGCCTGCGAACCCAAAGGTCGCAGGTTCGATTCCCCTGCCAGGGCACATAACCAGGTTGCAAATCAGGTCTCCAGCCAGGTCTGTGGCTGGAGGCAGGTGAAAAGCAACCATACATTGATGTCTCTCTCCCTCTCTGCCTCTTTCCCTTCCCCTCTTTCTGGAAGTGATGGAATAGAATCTTAAAAAAAAAAAAACATTTTTGGTGTACCACAGAATTTGAGTTAACTAGTTTGTATGTGTTGGTTTATTGGATAGGTC
>PVIW01009213.1:13978-53900 GCA_004026585.1 Noctilio leporinus
CAGGTTGCCCTACATGTAACAGCTACGTACAAAAAAGTTATAAAATTGTCCTTGGTTTTACAATGATAAATGAAAAACATTAAAATTCTCCAATCAAACAAAGTATGCAAGGATTTTTATGTTGTTCTTTTTTTGTTAAACAGCGAGAGCAAAATAACTTATTGGAATAGAAAGGTAAGAGCTGAATGAGCATGCCACTATGGAGAAAGGGGGTGTTTTCACAGAACCGGTATTTGCCCCATCCCTTCTCCATCTTATGTCAATCAAACATTACCATTGGCCATTTCGTTTTTAAAAAATGCTAATGCTTGTGCACATACATCAGTTACTTTATGTACAATAAAGGAATGGGGAGAGGGGAAAATGAAAGAAGAGAGAAAACTATACTGTAGTAGTCAGGATGTGATGGAACCAAATTGCAGTTTTCTAATCAAGACTGTCTTCTTGGTCTGGAGGAGCAGAGTTCTGAAGTACAGTAGCAGGTTCCTTTCTAGTAGACACCGCCTGTTTGCTGCTGGAACACGTCAATTGTATCTTCATCCTCCATTTCCAACTGTGCAGGTGTGTCTGTTTCATTGATTGGCTGCCCATCAAATCGGAATCTGATCTGCCTCATTGACAAACCCTGTCATTCACAATAGGCTTTCATTAGTTTACTAAGTGGTGTATGCCTCTTAATCTTAAACTGCACCACAGAACCATCCTGCCCCGCCACCTTCAAATTAATATGATCGCTGTTCTCAGTCTTGACGCCTTCCTTGGGCTTTTCATCAG
Organism: Noctilio leporinus; assembly: GCA_004026585.1. Classification (NCBI taxonomy): domain Eukaryota; kingdom Metazoa; phylum Chordata; class Mammalia; order Chiroptera; family Noctilionidae; genus Noctilio; species Noctilio leporinus. Next base: position 14,753 of record PVIW01009213.1, read on the forward strand.
CCAGGGCGAGCAACGGGTTCTCCTCAGCTGCCGCTTACAAAAGAGGTACCAGGTCCACACCGAACGAGCGCACAGGCAGCACCAGGAGCGGCAGAAGTGGATAGGTCTTTTGAAAATATTTTCTTCCGGTCTGTGGCTTGTCTTTTCATTATCCTGATAGTGGCTTTACAGAAGTTTTTAATTTTAATCAAGTGTAGTTTATCAATTCTTTCTTTCACGTATCATGACTTTGGTTCTATCTAAAAAGTCATTGCCAAACTCATGGTCACCCAGATTTTCTCCTACATTACCTTCTAGGAGTTTTATAGTTTTGCATCTGTGATCCCATTTAAAGTTTGTGGTCCATTTCAAGTCACTTTTTGTAATGACTGTAAAGTCTGTGCCTAGTTTTTTGTTTTGTTTTGCATAACGATGTCCAGTTGATCTAGGACCATTTATTGAAAAGACTTTGCTCCACTGTATTGCCCTTGTTCCCTTGTCACCTATCAGTTGAATATATTTATGTAGGTCTATTTCTGGGCTCTCCATTCCGTTCCATTAATTCTATTTGCTTATTCTTTCACCAATATCACACTGCCTTGATTTTTGTAACTTTATAGTAAGTCTTGAAGTTGGGTAACTGTCAGTCCTCCAACCCTATTCTTCTTCAACATTGTACTGGCTATTCTGTGTCTTCTCCATCTCCATATAAACTTTAGATTCAGGTTGTCAATATCCACAAAATACCTGCCTAATGTGGCTCACTGGATTGGCAGCTGGCCTGCAAACCCCCAAAGGTCACTGGTTCAATTTCCCAGTCAGGGCACATAACCAGGGTGCAAGCCAGGTCCTTAGCTGGGGGCAGGTGAAAAGCAACCATATGTTGATTCTTCTCTCCCTTTCTTCCCCCCTCCCTGCCCTTTTCTCTGAAAATAATAAAATCTTTTTGAATAATTTTTTTAAATATCCACAAAATAACTTGCTCAGATTTTCATTGGGTTTGCACTGAATCTATGCCAAGTTGGAAAGAACTGACATATTTACAACATTGGGTCTTCCTATACATGAGAATGGAGTATTTCTCCATTTATTTATTTCTTCTTTGATATCTTTCATCAGTTTTATAGTTTTCCTTCTATAGATCTTGTACACTGTTTTGCTAGAGTCATACATAACCATGTCATTTTTATGCATGCTAAATTAAATGGTATTGTGTCTTTAATTTCAAATTCCACTTGTTCTTCGCTGGTAAGTAGGAAAGCAATTGACCTTTGTATATTAACCTTGTATCCTGCCACCTTGCCATAATCATTTATTAGTTCCAGGAGGATTTCTGTTGTTGATTCATTCTGACCTTTTACACAAATGATCATGTCATCTGCAAACAAAGAGAGTTTTCTTTCTTCCAAACAAATAATTTTGTCTTTTTTGCATTATATATGCATTCAATGCTACAAATCTCTCTACACAATGCCATTACTGCACCTCACATACTTCGATAAACTGTTTTCATTTTGATTTAGCTCAACTATATTTAAATTTCTCTTGAAATTTCTTCTTTCATCTATATGTTATTTAGAAGTGTGTTATTTAATCTTTAATTAAATAGATTTTCCAGGCATCTTTCTGTTTTTGGTTTCTAGTTTGATTCCACTGTGCAGCATGCAGATAATACATAATTTCGATTCTTTTAAATTTGTTAAAATATATTTTAGGGACCACATGTGGTCTATCTCGGTGACTGTCCCATGTGAACTTGAGAAGAATGTCTATTTTGCTATTGTTGGATGAAATAATCTATTGATGCCCATTATATTAAGTTGATTGATGGTATTATTAAGTTCAACTATGCTCTTATTTTCTGCCCTTTAATGGCACAGGAATGTTGAATTTTCCTATTTATAATAGCTGTAGTTTCAGTGTTTGCCTCCTGTATTTTGTTAAGCACTGTGTAAGCACAGGGTTGTACTTCTCAGATTCAAAATTTGTCCAACCCTATACTTGTCACTTTTTGATGAGAAAAAATATTTTAGCACACAGCATTTGTTCAGGACTTGTCGCAATGCTGCCCCACAAGAGAAAATGCTTCACTCGTCGCTCACTTGGTACTCACTGGTTTTGGTACTTGTCACAGTTTCTGGAACAAGTTAACAATGAGCACCAAAATACCACTGTACATATTAAGGATTGTTGTCTTCTTGGAGAATTGCCTTCTTTATCATTACATAATGCCTCTCTTGAGCCCTAATAACTTTCTTTGCACTGAAGTTTACTTTGTCTGAAATTAATATACTACTCCTGCTCTTTAATGTTAACATAGCATATCTTTGTTCATTTACAGGTAACCCCCATATAACATGGTTGTTAGGTTCCTAAAAAAAAGCCATATTATGTGAATCTATGTTATATGAAACAAAGAATGAGTACAAAAAAGAGGGTTAGGTTCCAAAAAATTATTTAAACATACTATATATTTTTATAATTAAGAGAAATATCTTTACTAAAGCTATTTTCACCAAACGTATAACATATTAATATGTATTAAATCATGTTTTCTTCATCATCACTAAAAGCACCATTAACTAAGGGCATTTTCTTTTTGACAAGATATCTTCATTCCTGAACTTTCTTCAGCATTATCTTGACTTCTATCCTGTATTTTCCACAAAAATTATGGTATTTTAGATTGCTTGCTTTTAGCTGAGAGATCTTTATAAATTTCGTTAATTTCAAATGAGATATCTTTTGCTCTTAAAAGCTGTTATTACATTCCGTGTTGTTCAGGGACTTCCCCAATTTTGAATGAGATATGTTTTCCTCTTAAAAGCTCTTATTATTGTCACTCATTTCACTTATCCAGATGCATACATATACACAAATACACCCTAAGTATACATAGTTGAATACCATGTTGGTATTATTTTGGAAAAAAACTGTTATCTGTCAGATCAATTAAGAATAAGTAAAACAAAAGAGCATCTACAAAAATCTTATAGCTTCCATCTTTAATGGTAAAGATTGAATGCTTTCCCAAAAGATCAGAAACAATACCACGGTGTCCTCAACATCATACTGGTTTCTAGTCAGTGTAATAAGACAATTTAAAGAGATAAAAGGCACACAGATTGGAAAGAGAGAAAACTGCCCCTCTTTGCAGATGACATGATGCTCTACATAGAAAATCCCAAAGAAACTACCCAAAAAAGAAAAAAATCCTAGAATAAGAATTCGGCAAGGTAGGAGAATACAATAAATACACACAAGCTATATCTCTATATATTAACAATGAACATGTGGAAATCTGAAATATAATAAAAATTTACAATTACTCATAAAAAAGTAAAATGTTTTTATTTTATTGATATCTTCAGTAACTTCTTCTCTAATAATCTTCCTTTCTTATGTAGATCTGAGTATCTTACTTCTATCATTTTCCTTCTTTCTAAGGAACATCTTTTAACATTTCTTGCAAGGCAAGTCTACTGGCATCAAGCTCCCTGACTTTTCATTCATCTTTAGTTCTCCATCTGTTTTGAAGGATAATTTCACAGGGTACAGATTTCTAGGATGGAGGGGGTTTTTTCTTTCAACACTTTAAACATTTCTTTCCATTCTCTCTTTGTTTCTAGTTTCTGATGAGAAATTAAATGCAATTCATATCTTTGCTCTTCTATAGGCATTTTTCCTCTGACTTCTTTCAAGATCTTAAAAAATCTTTGATCTTCTATAGTTTGAAAAATGATATGCCTAGGTGTGGTTATGGTTATTTTTGTTGTTTTGTTTAGCATTTATCCTGCTTGGTATGTTCTAAGCTTCCTAGATCTGTAATTTGGTGTTAGATATTGATTAGAGGAAATTCTCAGTCATTTCAAGTATTGTTTGTTTCTTCTTTTGGTATTCCCATGATGTGTATATCTTAAGTCTGTTCAAGGCACTATAACAAAATACCAGACTAAGTGCCTTAATAACAATAAACATTTATTTATCACATTTCTGGAGGGTGATAAATCCAGAATTATGGCACTAGCAGATTTTGTAACTAGTGAGAGCTTGCTGGTTCATAGACAGCCATCTTTTTGCTGTGCCCTCGCGTGGTAGAAAGGGCTAGGGAACCCTATGCGATGTAAATCCCAACCATGACAGCTCTACCCTCAGGACCCAAAAATCACTTCCCAAAAGCCCCAATGTGGAGGAAAGATAGTTTCAAGGTATGACCAATGGGCAGAAACGATTAATTTTCAGTCCAGGGACCTTTCCTAAGTCTGTGTGTTCTAACACCTACTTCCTGATACCAACACCTTGGGGATTAGGATATAAGTTTGAGGAGAACACAAACAACAACATACAACTTTCATAGTTGTCCCACAGTTCTTGAATGTTGTTCTGTTTTTTTTTTTTCTAGTCTTGTTTTTTTTCCTCTTCACTTTTCACTTTTATAGGTTTCTATTGCAAGATCCTCAGACTCAGATTTTTTTCCTCAGCTGTGTCCAATCTACTGAGAAGCCCATTGAAGCCATTCTTTGTTACACAATTTTCAATCTCTAACACTTTTTTAAAAAATTCTTTTAAGGATTTTATTTATTATTTTTAGAGAGAAGAGAAGGGAGAGAGTCAGGGAGAGGGAAAGACATCAATGTGTGGTTGCCTTTCACCTGCCTCCAGCTACAGAGCTGGCTGGAGACCTGGCTTGCAACCTGGTTATGTGCCCTGGCTGGGAACGGATCTAGCACTTCTTTTTGGTTCTTAGAGTTTCCATCTCTGCTTACATTGCTCATTTGTCTTTGCAAGCTGTCTTCTTTATCCATTAGAACCTTTAGTGTATTAATCCTAGTTGTTTTAAATTCCCAGTCCACTAATTCCAAAGTACAGATGTCCAAGCTTCTTAGATGTCTTTTTGGAACCCTTTGTGTCTTTTATTGGGTTAATTTTTATTGCTGAATTATAAAAGTTCTTTATTCCCTTATCTGATTATGACTTTCAAATAATATCAAATGAGCTTCAAAAAGTCTATTCTGTGGGTTTTTTACTTTCTTGGTGGTATGCATCCTTTGCAATGCAGAAGTTTTTTATTTTAATGAAATCCAACTTAAATTGAGTCTAACTGTGATGCTCGGTCTGTCTTATCAAACTGTGCTTATTGTTTTTGGTAGTCATAATTTTTCCTGATAGCTGGAAAGGATATACCAGATAAAAGGAACTGCTAATAAACAGGCCTTCATTAACGTAAAAGTAAGATGTGGGAGGAAGGGAAGTACTCTATAGCTTAATCACTGGGATTTAGTCTTTAGGCAAATCTGTTTCAACTTTGTAAGTGCTTCTCAGTCCCTCATCTATCCCTCTTAGGTGAGACATGATGGCTTGAGTGAGCTGGGGTCAGTAATTTTCTTCTTTCACATGGAAGGCTAGAACTGGCTAAAGTTGGATTACTGTATTTCCCTTCCTCCAGGTGAGTTAAACTCTGATAAAACCCCAGCAAAATAGGCTATGGTTAAATAGTTTCTCCTAATAGCAAATCTTATTAAGAATAACATAATGCCCTTTAGTAATTTTAAATGGTTCCTTTTCTCCCTGTCATAAACACAACGGAGATTTTTCTCAATACTCAGTGGAAAACTTTGATAAGATATCCAGGATGTAAAACCCACAAAATTGTAATGGATCCTCAGTGACTGACCCCCCTGGAGTTTTTAGCTCTCAGCATTATCCACACTGAGCCTCCTGGAATTCATCAATTACAGTCCAGGTTTCGCTACTCCAGCCCTGGTTCCCATAGAGGTTTCTGCTCCTGTAAGTTGTGATTCTTGTGATTCTATTTATTTGCCAATTGGTTTCTACAATTACCAGGGCAGCAGTTTGTCCTGTGACCTCACTTTTCTTATGGATCTAAAAAGAACTGTTGGTTTTCAGTTTATTCAGCCTTTTACTTGTTAGGACAAAGTGGAGACTTCCAAGCATCTTGCACGTCATATCAGAACCCTTCATCTACTTTTTTATTGGGTTATTTATATTTTTACTGTTGAATTATAAAAGTTCTTTATTTCCTTATCTGATATGCCTTACAAATATTTTCTTCCATTCTGTGAGTCGTCTTTTCACTTTCTCGGTGTTAACCTTAACAATGTAAGTGTTTTTCATTTTGATGAAGTCCAGCTTTTCTTTTTTCTTTTATTGCTTGTGTTTTTGGTATAGTATCTTTGAAACCACTGCCCAATCTGGTCATGATTTATGACCGTTTTCTTCTAAGAGTTTTACAGCTTTAAGTTATTACATTTAGGTTACTGATTTTAAATATTTTTTGTATATGGTATGAGGTACATATCCAATTTCATTCTCTTGCATATGGCTTATCTATTGTCTCAGCATCATTTGTTGAAAAGACTATTCATTCCCCAAGCATACCTGATATTTCATAATTGGCTCTTAACACTAAAACAGTACATTATCCTTGTTTTCCACATCATTTTCTTGAATGCCACACAACTATACAAATTTTGCTGACAGACCCCCAGAAAAGACAAAAATAAAATAAAAAATAAAAGAATAGCTGGAGAACTATATATAATAAATCAATCAATGAAACAAGAAAGCTCCTAAAGCTATTTATGAAGTTAAATTCATTCATTTATATACTCAATTACTCCTATTCTAAATGTGCAGGTCTTGGGCTAGGCATGGAGATACAGAAATAAACAACATTTTGACTTTCCAAACTCCTCCAGTTTCCTTAGTTACCTCTGAAGTAAAAGCAAAATGCCTTTAGTACGGTGATGTGTGATATAGCAGGATGTGACCATATTAAATGAATGAAAATATACCAAGTGCCTACTATATGCCTGTATCAGGAATATCCACCACTCAGGGGATGGCCTCTTTCTCTGGCTCCAAGTACCCACCAAATGCAAAGGGACCTAAACTCTGGTACCCCATCCACCAGGGCAACCTGACACTTCAGAGGTCTCAGTTGATTCCTCCAGAAGTTAAGACTGATGGACTATGCAGCTCAAGACTTCATTCTTTCACAAAACATTAGAGATGACTAAGCCCAACCTTAGCCCTTGAGGCATTCACAGTCAGGGATGGGCTAGGGTTGGGGGCACGTACTATTAAACATAATATAATATGATAATGATAACCACTGACATATAAACAAAATGCTGTGTAAGCCCCCAGAGGGATAGATTAGCTAGGTCCTAAACCTGGTATGAACATAGCACAACAACCAGGCTGGCTGCCTCTATCTCGTGGGCACAGATACTGTGGTCTGCTGGGTGATTAGATTAAGAAGTAATGTCCAAAGGTTCGAAGGCTACCCATATTTATGGCTCCCCTTTCTCCTCTCATTCACATTTTTCTCCAACTCCTTAGCCTTGCCAAGAATCCAAGGCCAATAAATCAAAGTTAAATTACTGCATTTTTCAGACCTCATAAATCACATGGGGATCATGCTCGGCCAAACTGTAAGGCCTAACAGGACAGCACATTCTGGGTAGTGAAGTGAAAGCAGATGCTAGCTGTAATAACTGCCATGGCTGCTGTCTGCCCTCCACCCCGACCTCTCCCACCATTAAAAGGAGGCATATCCGCCCTGGCTGATAGCACAGTGGATAAGGTAATGGGCTGCAAACCAGAAGGTCGCTGGTTCGATTCCCCAGCAAGGGCACATAACCAGGTTGCAAGCCAGGTCTCCAGCCAGTTCCATGGCTGGAGGCAGGTGAAAGGCAACCATACATTGATGTTTCTCTCCCTCTCTGCCCCTCTCCCTCCTCTCTCTGGAAATAATAAAATCTTAAAAAAAAAAAAAAAAAAAAAAAGGGAAGCATATCCTTCAAGCTAGCTGTGTTTGAAAACTTTTAAAATGCAACTTTTTAACTATATGCAAAGTAGAATAGTTTATTGACCTCTTCCCCATTATATGCCAACAATTATCAAGTTGGCAGCACCTAACACATGCTTTATAGTTCTTCAATTCCTATTCTATCCAATTTATTATTCCTCAGACTGCTTCCTCTCCACCTGGCCGTCCTCCCTCTTTCCCATATGCGCTCCAGCTTCCCATACACTTTATAGTTTTCTTCCCATCCTTAAAGACCCAACTCAGACGTCACCTCCTCCAGAAACTCAGAACTATCCTTTCTATAAACTCCTAAAGCCTTTACAGTTTGGACTACTCATGTGCTGATCACATCTACCCATCTATGAAATCTTTCTTGAATTTTTCATTGCCATACCTCCTTAGTAGACTTCATCCTTGCTCTCTCCTAGACTATTTCAGGGACTTTCAAGGTGATCTCCCTGACTCTGATCTTGCCAGAACAATTCATAACATTGGAGCAGCCATAGTCATCTCTATAAGACACACATCTGACTGCATCAGCCTACTACTTTGACAAATTCTGCTAACTTCCTATTGCATTTGTCTTAAAATCCAAACTCCTGGGCATGACACACAAGGTACTTTATAATTGATTCACTAGCTACTTATCTCACCACTCTCCACCAAATGGCTTACACTCCAGCCACACCTACCATTCTAACATGTTCCCTTTTATCTCTCAATGCTTCTACTAAAGGCTGCTGCTGTCTTCTCTCTCTCAAATTCTTTCCTCACTGGGCAAATTCATTGCCTACTTCATTTCTATTTACTCTTTAAAATACAGCACAAAATCAACTCCTTTGTGAGACATTCTCCAACTTTATTCACTCAAACATCCATTCAACAACTGTTAACTGATATATGTTAAGCTCTAAACAAGGGATACAATAATACATAAATAACAGCTTCATATTCAAGGAGCTTAAAGTCTGGCAGAAGTCCTCAGGTGGGGTAATTTCTTTCCTCCTCTGTTCTCCCACAAAAAATTTGCAGTTTGTGCATACCTCCAAAGTCACATTTATTACTTTTATATTTGTTTCTAATTCTGTTTCTAGCCCTGGGCTCTAATCATCATCTAAGGCCAAGGATTTTCTTTTAAGCTTTAGAGTTACAGCATCCATTTAAGGTGGACAATTCAATGATTGTTCGAATGTTTACAGAGTTGCTCAACCATCTTATTTTAAATAACTTATACATCACTCTAAAATGAAACCTCAAAATCAACAAATGGGACTATATCAAATTGAAAAGTTTCTGTTCAGCTAATGAAAACACCAGCAAAATTAAAAGGGAACCAACTGTACGGGAAGACATATTTACCAATGATACCTCAGACAAGGGTTTGATCTTAAAAATATATAAAGAACTAATGCGACTCAACACCAGGGAGACAGACAGCCCAATTAAAAAATGGGCAAAAGACCTGAACAGACAACTCACTGAGGAAGACATACCAAGGGCCCAGAGGTATAGGAAAGAATGCTCAACATCACTAGCTATCAGAGATGCAAATTAAAACCACAATAAGATACCACCTCACACCTGTCAGAATGGCAATCAGGAACAAACCAACAAACAACAAGTGTTGGCGAGGATGTGGGGAAAAGGGAACCCTGGTGCACTGCTGATGGGAATGTAGGCTGGTGCTGCCACTATGGAAAACAGTATGGAGTTTCCTTAAAAAACTAAAAATGGAACTGCCTTTTGATCCAGCAATTCCACTACTAGGACTATACCAAAGAATCCCGAAACACCAATTCATAAAAACCTATGTACCCCTATGTTCATAGCAGCACTATTTACAATAGCCAAGTGCTGGAAATAGCCTAAGTGCCCATCAGTGGAGGATTGGATCAAAAACTTTGGTACATTTACACAATGGAATACTACACAGCAGAAAGAAAGAAGGAACTCCTAACCTTTCCAACAACATGGATGAAACTAGAAAGTATTAGGCTTAGTGAAATAAGCCAGTCAGTGAAGGCCAAATACCATATGATCTCACCCATTACAGGACAATAATGAACAAAACTAATAACAAGCAAAACAGAACCAGATACATGAATACCGTGAACAGGCCTTCAGTGGTCAGGGTGAAGGGGGTTAGGAGGAGGGGGGAGGAAGAGGCAAGGAAGGGGAGCAGTTTAGACAAGAACCTAATACGGAGGAACCATGGACATGGACAACAGGTGAGACTGACTTTGGGGGGGAATGGGTGGGTGGGGAAGAGGACAGAGGGGAGCAAAAAGGGGATGGATGTCATGCAACAATAAAATTAAATTAAAAAAAAAAAAGAAAGAAACCTCATGCTCATATGCCAACTTACCACTTCCACACCTAAGTTAGGCAACCACAAATCTTTACAACTACAAATTTGCCTTTTCTGAACTTAACATTTAAATGAAGTCATACAAGCCCTGACAGGGCTAAAGGTTGCTGGTTTGATTCCTGGTCAGGGCTGGTGCCTGGGTTGTGGGTTCAGTCCCCCATCAGGGCACATACAAGACACAATCAATTGATGTTTCTCTCTCCCACAATGTTTCTTTCTCTCTCCCTTTCCCTCAGTGGCTCAGTGGGTTGGGCACTGGCCTGTAAACCAAAAGATTGCTGGTTCAATTCCTGGTCAGGGACTATGCTTGGGTTGTGGGCCAGATTCCCAGTTGTGGGTGTGCAAGAGGCAACCAATCACTGTATCTGTTGCACACTGATGATTCCCTCCTTCTCTTTCTCCCTCCATTCCCCTCTAAAGAATAAATTTAAAAGTTCTTTAAAATAAAAATAAACATATCCTCAGTGAGGATTAAAAAAGCAAAAATAACTCTTTCTCTTAAGAGAAATATTAACATGAAGCCCTACATAATCATTAATAAGCAATAATAAATACTTTTCAAACTTATACTGCATCAACTAGGACCAAAGGTAGGTTTGGGGAGAATGAAGAACACAGCTGTTTATACCAAAAGGCTTAGTTAGGTCAATGAGGAAGGAAATGTCTCTACTATCTCTTCCTTTCTACACTCAAACTACAAACTTAATTCAGGGCCCTTCCTCATGCCCTTCTTGCCAGTCACTGTGTCATCCAAGCTCAAAAATCTTCTGTCCCAACTGACACCAGTATTGGTGTCCCAATACTGCCTAGAAGAGAAAGTCAGAACTCAATAGGCTACACAATGCCCTCCATGAGAGCACTGACTGAGCTCTTGTGACCACAACAGGTCACAATCTGACCCCAGACTGCCTTTTGTTTTACTTTCCTCTGTCCCTCCCCACCTCTGGCACTTAACTGTACTGTGTATAATATACCAGAAAGCACATGTACTTTGGAATTAGATAAATCTGAAGCCATTTATCTGGATTAAGGCAACTCTTCGCTGACTCTTTAATCCCTTCTCCATTTCTGTCCCCAGAATGATCTTTCTAAAATGCAAATCCAATCCATGTCACTTACCTAAGTGCTTAAGGCTCTTCCATAGCTTATCATCCATTACACATAAAAATCCAGACTCCTTATATGATCTTGCACCTGTCTCCCTTTCCAGCTTCCTAATTGTTGATCACCCCCCATCTTCTACTCTCATGCTCCGTGATATACTAAACCACACAGAGTTCCCTGGCAGTGCCATTCTCTCCCTCTCACCTCCCACCTTGTACATGTTGTTCCTTCTGTCTAGAAAATGCCTTTCCTTCCTTCTCTGTTCCTTCTCTGGTTGGTTACTTTCTAGACACCTTTCACACCAGCTAGAGAACCACTTCTGGGGAAGCTTCCCTGATCCCTTGCCCACCATTTTCTGTGCTCCCAGAGACTTCTGCGCTTCTCTCTGTTACAGCAGTTGTTACACATGTTTATTTGACTAACTCTTCCACTAGACTATGAGCAACTGGAAGATAGGCCTATGTTTTCATTATCCTTCACAGCTAAAACAGTGCTTTGGTAAATGTTCAGAGTATGTTTGATGAATGAATAAATGAACAGAATTCTCTCCCCATATACATGAATTGGCAAAACAAATAACTCCACTAATATTTTAAGCTAATAACAGTGCAACTTCAAGAGTGCTCTACTGACTTACCTCAGGTAACATCTGTGTGGGAGAACTAGGATAAAGAACCAGATCTTCAGACTGCCAGACCAATGTCTAAACTAAGGTCATATTTCTACTTGACATAATCGATATCACCACTTAGATGTTTAAACAGCAAAATCTCAAACTTAATTTGGCCAAACAGAATATGTCATATTTCTCTCTCTTCTCTCCAACTTTCTTCCCTGGTCATTTCTGTTTCAGCACAAGATATCATCACCCATGGTGTTGCCAATTATCAAGTCAGAGCAAAACAAATCCAAAAACCCTTAAAAGTCAAGTTCAATTATTTTCCTTCCTTTATATTACATATCTAATTCACCTGCCAGTAAGTCCTGTAGGTTCTACTTTAAAACATATTCTAAATTCATCCACTTTTCTCCATGGTCTCCTCTACCCCCTACCCCACCTCCCATTCCAACACTATCATTTCTCATTTGGACTATTGTAAGTCTCCCAATTGCTCTCCTTGAATGCTCCCCATTGCAATCCAATCTCCTGAAGGGAGCCACAAAGAACTTTTAAAAAATGCAAATCGGCTCACTTAACTTCCATTTTTAAAACCATCCTACCGTGGCTGGTATGGCTCAGTGGACTGAGCATTGGCCTGCAAACCCAAGGGTCATCAGTATGATCCCCAGTCAGGGCACATACCTAGGTTGCAGGCCAGGTCTCCAGCCAGGTCCCCAGCCAGGTCCCCAGCTGGAGGGAGGCATGAGAAAGGCAACCATACACTGATGTTTCTCTCCCTTACTTCCTTCCTCCCTTCCCCTCTCTGTAAAAATAATGAGTAAAATCTTCTTAAACAATTAAAAATAAATTTAGAAAAGAAAAAAAACCCAAACCCATCCTAAATTTTCTTATTGTACTCTCAATAAAATTCACTGTTTAGCAGCATCTGTAAGTTCTTACAGATCTGTCTCTGCCAAAGTCCCTGACCTCATACAGTACTACTGTTCTCTTACTCATTAAAATGCAGTCACATTGGCCTTCTTTTTGGTCCCAACACATGCTTAGTTCATTTGCACCAACTTGAACTTGCTTCTCCCTCCACCTGACCCATGTCTGCTCCTAAAACTTCAAACTGCTGGGTCTTTAGTATTCAGGTCTTGGTTCAAATATCACCTCCTAGAAGGCTTTCCATAACCATCCTATTTTAAGGAGCACCTCATTTTCTACCACATCACCCTACTTTCCTCAGAGTGCTTATCACCATTTGGAGTTACCTTGTTTGGTACTTATCTTATATCTGCATTAGCCCATGAGAAAGTAACTTCATAAGAGCAAGGACCTAAGCTGGCTTGTTCATTGCTGAATCACTTGGACCTAAAAAATGCCTGATATACTTCAAGTCACAAATATCTGAAGAATAAACAACACAGATTATACACTTAATAAATGTTTGATGAGCATTGGTTGGGTGGCTCAGTTGGTTAGAGCATCATTAATGCATCAAAAAGTTATGGGTTTACCCTGGCTGGTGTGGCTCAGTGGACTAAGCACCAGCCTGTGAACTAAAAGGTCACTGGTTCAATTCCCAGTCAGGGCACATGCCTGGGTTGTGGGCCAGGTTCCTAGTTGGGGACATACAAGAGGCAACCAAAGAATGTTTCTCTATACAAGGATGTTTCTCTTCCTCTTTCTCCTTTCCTTCCCCTCTCTCTAAAAAATAAATACATAAAATCTGTATTTAAAAAAAAAAAAAAATTAGGCTGCAGGTTCAATTCCCAGTCAGGGCACATACCTAGGTTGTGGGTTCCATCTCCCATCATGCCACGTAGAGTAGACAGTTGATTGATGTTTCACACTCACACTGATGTTTTTCTTTCTCTCTTCCCCCTTTCCCTCTTGCTAAAATCAATAAAAATATCTCTTTGGGTGAAGATTAAAAAATAATAATAATAAATAAATAAATGCTTAATGAATGTGTGAATGAATTAGGAAGAGGAATGAGAAGGTCAAAAAACAAATGGAAGCACTGCTTTTTAATATTTTTAGAGCTGCTCACTTTTTTCCACACTGTTTTTATTCTTGTTCAGATCCTCCTCATCTTTATCTTAGACAACTGCAGTCCTCCTAAATAATTTCTTCTCTTCTCCCCAACCTGTTCCTTCCAAAAATAACTTCAAATAGTTCTACCAGACTTGATCATTCTCAGTCATAGATCTGAACATGATACAAGCCCAAGCTTCTTGGCATGTTGTTTAAAAAGACTCTCCAACCTTATCACTCACTGCCATCCCTTACATTTAATCTATACTCCAGTTATACGTAAATTCTTATAGCTCCCAGAACAGTCCATGTTGTTTAATGACTCCAAGACTTATCATATCTTTTCACTTTACAAACCACTCTTCCCTCCCTCTGGGACTGACTACTAAATTCAAATTTATCCTCAAGAACCATCTTAAGCATCTCCTCTAAGTCTTTAGTGATTCCCCCAAGCAGGGTTAATCATTCCCTTTTTTGTGCCACAATGGTCATAACAAACACTTAACACTATTCTACAATTATTTGTTTCTATGTCTGTCTTCCCCTACATGATTATTAGCTCCCTAAAAGCAGGAACTATGTCTTTGTTTTTGTGTCCCCAGTACAGTACCTAGCATACAGAAGCACTCAAAAACGGATGGCTAAGGGAATAAACATACTGGGTTGGCCAAAAAGTCCATTTAATTTTTTCCATAAGGAAAAGATACATTTTTCTTGTTTACCAGTAACTTTATTGATTTGGATATTATATGTTGGCTATCACCCACTATTGGCTTCTAGGGAGTGAGTACAGGCCAGGGGTGCTGCTACATACCATCCAAAGCATAAGTCAGCCCCACAGCAAATAATTGTTTGGCCAAAACATCAATAGTACCAAGAAACTTTACAAACCATTTTTGACACACTTGATCAGTCACCGAACTTTCTCCATACACTGACCAAATCTATTTTTGCATTTCGGTTGTGTTTTTACCTTTCTTGAAATAATAAATCATAATACACCAAAAATGTTGTATACCTTCTTTCATTTCAATATGAAAAAGGCTGCACAAAAATTCACCAATCTTGATGTTTGTCTGTTGTGTATTTATTTATAAAGATTTTATTCATTATTTTCAGAGAGAAGGGCAGGGAGGGAGGAAGGGAGAGAAGCATCAATGTATGGTTGCCTTTCAACTGCCTCCAACTAAGGACCTGGCTGGAGACCTGGCTTGCAACCTGGTTATGTGCCCTGACTGGGAAATCGAACCAGCAACCTTTGGGTTCACAGGCCAGCACCAATCCACTGGGCCACACCAGTCAGGGCTTGATGTTTTTTTAAATGCATGCTAATATGATAGCTGTCACAATATAATCTAATAAACTGTTTCAAATGAAATTAAAGGCAACTAAGTGCTACTAGAGCCATCATACGGAAAAAACTAAGTGAACTTTCTGGCCAATCCAATATCTGAATGTTCAACTGGCATTCAAAGCCAACCTCATGCTGGTGCCAATCTATGTTTCTAGATTGAGCACTTAGTCTTCTCTTACTTGTTGGTCCCCAAACACATCCTTGTTTCTCACATTTATTTGGGGCCTTTATTCCTAATACTGTCTAGTGAAACTTAATCATCCATTAAGGCCCAGCTTAGATGGCTCCCCCTCCATGAAGTCTTTCCTAACTATACCAATGAGATGGAACTTACTACCCAATTGCACTTTGTCTTCACTACTGATAAAAGTATTTCATATTTCTTATAATTATAGCCACTTCCTTTCCAACTACGCTATATGTCCTTTTCGTCCAACCAAACTGCAAGCTCCTTGAAGGCAAGAAACATGAGTTAGCATTTTTTCTCTCAATCCAAGTGCCTAACAAAGTGCTTTGTACAAAGCAATAAGTTACCAGTAGGTATTTTATTAGTGGAGAGTAGTATGCTTGAGGATTAGCAATTTCACACTTTCGTTCCTTCACATATATATGCTTTACCTTGGCATAACTAGGCTTCCTAGTCCTAATTTAACTTTTACCCCTCCTTTAAAATCAAGCTAATGGCATATCCTCTCTGAAGCACTCCTTCTTCCATGTACCTGTGGTACCTTTTACATAACTTATCACACTCTAATGTCATTATCACTTGATGGGTTCCTCTTTCCACCAGAACATGAACTTTTCTGGAGCAGAGACGGTCTCTTTATCCATGTACGACTTTCCAAGAGCAAATAAAGTATCTGGCATAATTAAATATTTAATAATATAGTATTGCCCCGGCTGGTGTGGCTTAGTGGATTGAGTGCTGGCCTGTGAATGGAAATGTCACCAGTTCAATTCCCAGTCAGGGCACATGCCTGGTTGTGGGCCAGGTCCCCAGTTGGGAACATGTGAGAGGCAACCAACTGATATATCTCTCACACATTGATGTTTCTCTTCCTATCTTTCTCCTTCTCCTCCCCCTCTCTAAAAGTAAACAAAATCTTGAAAATACATAGTGAATTTTGAAAACAGTGAATCCATATTAGAGTACACCAACAATAAAGATGAGAGTCACATCGCTGAGTTCAAATCCTAACAACTCCACTTACTAGCTATACAACCCTGAATAAATTACTTAGTTGTGCCTCGGTTTTCCTCATCTGGAAGATAAAGGTAGTAACAGGATTTGAATAGAATTAAAAGAGCTAATGCATGTAAAGTGCTTAGCATAATGCCTGGCACATACTAGGAACTAAAAAAGTTAGCTATTATTGTCATCACTAGAATAAAAGAAGAAAAGAAAAACTTTTAGCAAGGCACTAAATAACAGAATCAAGAAGAGGTTAGGCTCAATCCTATGGACAATGAATGGGGAGTAAAATGTCATTGGAGATATCTTAAGTAACAGAGGCATTAGTTATTAAGAACATCCTACTGGAAAGGGGAAAGACAGGAAACACAAACCTTGGCAGAGTTCATGTGCTCTGCCTCCAGCTCTCTGCTTCCCCTTTCTGCACTGTTTCTCTCTAGTTGCCCAGGGCCAAAAGCCCCATGGCTACAACTCTACATTCCCTTGGGAAAGCTGAACTTTAGAGGGAACTAATGAGTCTATGTTTACCTACAGATTTTCCTCTTGAGGAGCAGAGGTAACAACAGACTTCAAGAAGGGAAATCACAGAGAAATCAAGTGAAGATGGGGAATGATACTAGATGGATTATTTCTGGTTGGCTTTCATTGAGTAAACTTTCAGGCCAAATAGCCTCAGGTGGACTGAGCCTACAATCTCCAAAGCATTCTCTGTCAGCACTTGTGCTTCCCCAAGGGTCAAAGAAGCAAAGAATCAAGATACGGGAAAAGGTACTAAGGAGACTTGAAGAATTTTGCAACTGAGGTATTCAAAAAAGGAACAGACTTACTGTAGAGGGTTTTAAACACAGACTGAATGATCACTTGCTGGGGATGTTTAACATGGGTGGGTGGACTGGATTTAAGATTCAAGCTCAATAATCATTTGAATATCTACTCTATTCTAGATATTGTACGAGATTAGGTGCTGGGAACACAGAGATGAAGACTGATATCATTCTCTCCCCTCAAGGAGTTCACTGACTAATAGGGGAGACAAACAATGCAACATGCTAAGTGCTGACTGAAACCTATATTATAGGGAGCTATGGTGGCAGAAAGCAGTGCCTCAGATTGTGCCTATAATTCACTGGTAAGGAGCAATGTGGCATTAATTAAACATAAAAATGCTTCATAAGCAGTTTATAAGCAAGTATTTGTCAGGCACTACTTACGTCAGTTACCCTTTGATTTAATCAACACTTCCTTAATCTTGAGCAGAACGCATACCTACATTCTCATTTATTCAAGAAATATATTAGTGTCTACTGTGTGCCAAGCACTGAGGAATGTACAGGGGTGAGATAGTCCCTGCACTCAAGGAGTTAGAACATTTCTCTTCATCTTTCATCTTTTCTTCCTCTCTCTCCAACCCCCCTTCATTGATCAAATGACATCTTAAACTCCTTCTGGAATTAGATAAGTTATTAATTCATACGGTTAATCAAAAAGTGACTAAGAAAGCAATACTGAGCTGGAGACAAGAGGCATTGTAATGGGAAACCAAAGAGAAAAGACTATCTGCAGACATGTGTCTGCTTAACTGTGAGACTCTGGACAAAAAGTCAATGGTTAAGGCCCTGGCTACGGTGGCTAAATGGATTGAATGCCAGCCTGCGAATCAAAAGATGGCTGGTTCACAGGTCTCCAGTCAGGTCTGTGGCTGGAGGCAGGTGAAACGCAACCATACATTGATGTCTCTCTCCCTCTCTGCCTCTCTCCCTTCCCCTCTTTCTAAAAATAATGAAATAAAATATTAAAAAAAAAAAAAAAAAAAAAGATGGCTGGTTCAATTCCCAGCCAGGGCATATACCCAGGTCACGTGCCAGGCCCCCAGTTGCATTCAGCACTCTCCTGAGCCCTGGCTTCAGAATCCTTGCAATGCAACTTTCTAAGCATCAACCATCATTTGGCTACCTTTGAGATAAAACAAATCCCCTACTTCTAGTCTGGAACCTAGGTCTAGACTACTCATTTGTTCCCTACCACACTATGCTACTATTCATTTTACATACCTTAAAAAAATCCCAGACTATATGGTCAGATATCTAAGATTAAATCTCAGTCACACATGACTCAATCCCTCAATAAGATCTTGGCTTTCACCAACAATCCCAAAAGAAGAAAACCCCTGGAAACAAGAAACATTTATCAAATGTCTACAGGGAGAGACCCACAAGAGGAAAAGCAAAACAAAACAAAACAAAGCAGTGATTATTATTTCAAGAAGCAAGAATGGGAACTTCCACAGCCTGCCTACTGAGGGTTTACTAATCTAGCTGGGAAGAGGAAATACGACATGGATTGACATTTTATCCTTGATGTACCCACTATCATAACACCTGTGACACACTATTGTACTTATTTATCTAACTATGCTTGTCTGTGAACTCTTCATCCATCTTCATATTATCAGGCATAGCACAGTGCCTGGCACACAGCAGGTACTTCAGAAAAGCCTGACAAATTAATAAATGAACACAGAAAAATTATTAAATGCTGGGAAATAAATTATCAGTATAGATCAGAATAGTTCTAAAAGCCCAGAGAGCCCTGAGCTAGAACAACCTTAAAGTACAGATAGACTTTGGAGGGAAAGGAAAGGTCTTCTAGGTAGACAGGACAGCACCAACAAGGATCTGACAATAGTAAGAGTTTTAGACATAATTTAACCCAACAGTTCATTTCTTGCAGGGATGCTGTAAATATTCAATCAAAAGTATGTACAGGCCAATATGGCTTAGTTGGTTGGGCATCGTCCCACAAAGGAAAAGGTTGCTGATTCAATTCCTAGTCCGGGCATGTGCCTGGGTTGCAGACCCAGTCCCCACATATGAGAGGCAACTGACTGATGCTTCTTCCCCTCTCTTTCTTCCCTCCTTCTATTAACATATATACACACGCACACACTTTATTGAGCAGAGGACCTGACATATCACAAACATTTGCTAAATGGTAGCTATTATTACTGCTACTCAACAATAATAGTTATCAAATACTTCTTAGGTGTCTGACACATGCCAGGCACCATGCTGAAAGAAGAGACTACACCAATGAGCAAAACAGACTTGGACTCTGCTTTCTTATGTAGCTAACAGTCTAGAGGGTAAGACAGACAATTAAAATAATGCTTTGTAGGGCTGAGCTAGGGAAGTAAAAGGTATCTGAAGGAATATAAAGTAGGGTCATCCAATCTACAGGCAGTAAGAGAAAGTTCCTTGAGACACCCAAGGAATTCCGAGTCCCTTCAAGGACCAAAGGTTTCAAAGTGAGATTTTGAATAAAACGTTTTGTGACTAAATAAAGGTTTAAAAACCAATCTAGTCCAACCTTCTCCTTTAGCAAGAATAAAACAGAACTCAAGAGAAGTAAATTATGCACTTGAGGCAATAATACCTCAAGTTAGTTGTAGGCTGGAATACTTGCTTTGAATTTGAGCTGGAAATTACTCACTGATGTGCATGTTATCACATCATTTTGGCTGATGAACAAGCACTGGTATTGGACACAGCCAGAATTTGCAAGCACTGTATAGCAGACAGGCTGGCTCTGATTGGATGTTTAAGTGGTTTTCTACCTTAGGTTCTAAGCCAGCTCTCTCTGTGCCAAAATGATGCCTTCATTTCCTCTAAGGAGTTGGCCAGCTATCCCTTCTGGAAGGAACTCACTGTGTCCAAGAGTAGATCTGAATCTGCTGTGAGACTATCCCCAGGCTATACCCTATTAACATACTCAAGTATCCTTTGGTTGTTGAGAGAAATAATTGAGTTTACACAGTCATCACAGCCTGTTTAATATCCAGCCTGAGCTGGATAGACCCATCTCTCATCTCCCTAACTACCACTGAGCTAATTGCTCAAGACCAAGGGTGCAACTGAATCAAATTATCAGTAAATTAAAACAATCTCTACAGAAAAACCAATATTCCTTTTGTTAGTCTGCACTCTGAACATCTCAGGAATGAAACGCTACTTCATGTTTTGGAGATGAGACTTTTGTATATAAGGACAAGTGCAGTTTAGTAAGATGAGTCTGCAGTTTAGGTCTTTAAACTGAAGGGAAGCCCTGGCTGGTGGCTCAGAGGAGGATAGGCACTGGCCTGCAAACCCAAAGGTTGCTGGTTCGATTCCCACTGGCACTTAACCAGGTTGCAACATAGCTGGAGGCAGGTGAAAGGCAACTATACACTGATGCTTCTTTCCCTGCTTCCTTCCCTTCTCTTCTCTCTAAAAATAATAAATAAACAAGGGAAACAAACACTTTGGAATCTATAAAAATGGGTTTAAATCTTAGTGATAGCACTTAGTTGCAAGTCTGTTGGCATGTCTCAAAATTCTGAATCTCAAGTTCTTTGATCATAAATAGAGAATACGAATTAATAATAACTTACCTCACAAATGAGACTCAAAATGCTCTTTCAAATCAGTCACTTATGAAATTATATCAATCTTCACTCATAATTGAAATCATACAGTTTTAAACTACCTACCCCAGAGCACTGTAAGAATGAAAGAAATGGAGTCAAGGTGTTCAGTGTCTCTTGGGCTAAGTTTAGTATAGCACTGGCAGACCTGGGTTGGAATCTGCATTTCTCCACTCAAAAACTGAAATCAGGTTCCCTCAAAGGAGATCCCATGACCAGCAAACCATGTACAACTTTTAATACAGTATTTACCTTTTTCAAGGTGCTTTCAACTATATCTCTGAACCTCTCAGCCAACTGTAATCACAGAAACTTATGGGAGAACGAGCCTTGGAGGTCATTTTTACAATCACCTAACCAACCAAGTGGTATTCACACACTTCTAGTCTCTAGTGCTTGGGAAGCATGGTACTAAAAGCTTCTTTAAAAACCAACCCCTGCTCTGACAACCCAACAGTTTCTCAGTCTCCTTCGCCCACCTTAATGATCCCAATCAAGCAAACCAAATCCTCCAACTCAACCTACCACCAAGCAACAGCCTTTGCTTTTTCAAGTGTACTTCTAATCCCTTTCTCTGAGCCTCATCTATAATTCTCCCATCCACCCCACCCCCCAAAACAGAGCCAGGACCTCTAAGATTCTGATCCCCCAGACATTCCACAGGTTCTATTCCTGATAATTTCCTTCTTCCTATTCCACAGTGCTGTTCATATGCTGTCATGTGCAAGACCACAAGCAGTCCTAGTTATGAATGTATCTTTGGCCTCTGAATCTTTTCCTTTTCCTTTTTCACCTTCCCTCTCCATTTCTTCACATTGTTTTTTTCATTCACTTCAAACTCAGTATCTCCTTCTTCCCCATGATTCCTTCAAGGACCACTGGTAATTGAACACACCAGTTGTTAAGTGTCTATTAGATAAATAAAGGGGACACATACCCTCAAGAAGCTAAAAAGAGAGATACAGTTCATTTGCCCTTTCACGCTCAGCTCCTCTGTAAAGCCTTCCCCAGCCCAAATTGAATCCGTCCCCTCTTCTCAGTGACACCATGACATTATATCTCTGATGCAATATCTAGTCTTGTGGGTCTCCCACCACTAGACTGTGGGTTCTTCAGTGGGAGGGCCCCCTGTGTCCCTATCACTTAGTCTAGAACTAGGTGCAAATGTGATACTTAATGTCTGTGAAATGAGTGAACAGGTGAATTCTGGTATACAATTATTCATTCATCCATTCGTTCTTTCATTGGCTGACCCAAACTTTACTAAGCCTACGTTACGTCCAAACTCCTAGACTGTAAAAGTAACTAAAATAGCTCCTACATTTAAAAAGAAATCAAATGGAAATATATAATATATAAATGAATCAATATTAAAAAAATAACTCCAAGCTTCAATAGATAGCACTCTTTCCCTGTCCGCATCCCCCACCTCCACCCGAAAACTACCCAAATCCTCACCTGTCCGCATCCCCCACCTCCACCCGAAAACTACCCAAATCCTCACCCTGCGAAAGCGCGACCTTCCCCCGCCGAAGTCCACGCCCCTCCAACTCAAGCTACCTTCTCAGCCCTTTGGTCCTACCCGAAGGCCCCCAGCTAATAATCTCAAATTTTACCAATTTACACTGTCCTCCATCTCCGCCCCTGAGGTTGCTGCAAGTCTTCTACCCTCAAGACCACCTTCAAGTCCCCAAATTCAGGTTACCTCAGATTTCCCTCTACGCGCATTTGCCCCCCAGTTAGCACCTTCCCTCCCCAGACCTCCTATGAAATGACTTGCCCCCGTTGAATTACCTCCCCTCCCCTTCTTGCAGTTTCAGGCTGAGCTCCTCCTGGACGCTCAGCTCTTACCTCATCCAGCTCCGGTCCCCCGGCAGCACCTGCTCCAACCTCCACCTCCACCACAGCCGCCATCTTCACAGCTCTCCCCCTCCCCCGCCCGCGCTTTAGCCAGCTGCTTCCGCTGCTCAAGTGCTCCTAGCCAATCGGCGGCGTAAGCTCTGGCAGAGGGGGCGGGGCATCAATACAGGCGGAGACCTGACGGAGACTTAGAGATCATCTCTCTACCTGCTACTCACTTAAAGGTCAAGGAGGATGGATCCCATGTACTCCCAAGCTTCGACGGGGGAGGATTCTTGAAAAACGAGAAATTGAGCTTCTATTATTTTCAGGAAAAATAGTTCAACAACTCTCCCCTTTGGAGAGCCAAAGAGAAGGATCCATAAACCGTCAACTTTCGCGACGCTCCCTCACTCTAGACAGCAAAGAGCGAAGCCTGGAGGCTAAGAACTGCATTTCCCAGAATGCATCGAATCTGACCCGGAAATTTCCATCCCTTCTCTCGTTGGGAGATGTGCATTGAATGAGAATATACACAGTAACACATGAATGTATTTTACTGGTCATAGCAAATGACCTCTTGCCGCTGTCTGAGTAATATTTTAGAAACGGAAACTTGAGGCCCCAAATTCCCAGGCTTCGGAAGGCGGAAGAGTCGCGCTGCGGGTCAGAAGGCGGAGTTCAGAGTGTCGAATTGGCGGGAGAATGGGTTTGTGGCCCAAGATCTGAGATTGCGGTGACTTTTCGAGGTTCTTCTTACCTGGTGATAGGCTTTGGGGGTTGGTGGTGGGAGAGTAGTGGCCGAAAGGTGGCCAAGTCAGCGTATTCGGAGGAGCTGCTGAAGTAGTCTCGCGGCTTAGACTCCGGATGTTGAAGAATTTGCGGGACTTGCAGGTCCCCCAAACTGCTTCTTGGGTTTTCAAGTCTCCGGAGCCACGTCACGCATCTCGGTACTCTTTCCACCCGACATCCTGCGTCTACAGGTCCTACTTTTCCCCACTTTTTCTTTTTTTAAGACTTTATTAATTACTTTTTTATAGGGAGGGGAAGGAAGAGAGAGACATCAATGTATGGTTGCTTTTCACCTGCCTCCAGCTACGACCTGGCTGGAAACCTGGCTTGCAACCTGGTTATGTGCCCTGGCTGGGAATCCAACCAGCGACCTCTAGATTTGCGGGCTGGCACCTTATCCACTGTGCCACCAGCCAGGGCTACCCCACTTTTTATACACCTTATTCATTGTGCTGTGCCCCAACTTATGGTTTAGTACTGTAATTCATTTCTTTTTTAGTTCTTTTTCTATTTTATTGATTATGCTATTACAGTTGTCCTGATTTTAGCCCTTTTGCCCACCCAAATTTCTAACACCTTGTTATTTGTGCATCCTGACACCTCACAAGCCCCTGCTCTGGCTCCCTGGGCGGTCCTGCTTGGGTCTATCAGTCAACGGGGTCAGATGACCTGAGCGCACAAGGTCTGGAAGGACCAGAGAACCACATGGGGGCGGTAATCAGGAAGTTAAGGGTAATATTTACACCATCTACAGGTATCTCATTTGCTTAAAATGGGGGTTATTTTTATTATGTGCATCTTAATAGAGTATTATAAATACTGTATGCTCATTACCCTAAATTGACTTGACATCATGATCTATGTGCTTCCTCGTTTTTAAAAAGATAAAATAATATGGATAAAAGTTACCTGTTTTTCACTCTCAGACCCATTACTCTTTCATCCTCTCCAGAAGCAAGTATTATAGTAAATTGTGTATTCTCTCAGTCCATTCATAAAAAGGTGCATATACAAACTATAAGAATGTTATTAATTTTGGTTTAGTAAATGAACGTAGGCGCTATTTTCTGTGTATTATCTATAACTTATTCTTTCACTTTGCTATCTTTTGAAGTCTGTCCATGTTTCTGTATATTGACCTCTAAGTATTCCTTTTTTTTTTTTTTTTTTTTTGCACCAACTGTCCCGCCATTTCAGGAGCTTTCTAAGTATTCCTTTTAACTGTTAAATAGTATTGTGTGGTATACAGCATTTCATTTATACATTCCTCAAGTAGTGGACACTGGAGTTTTATAGTTTTTGCTGTTAGAAACATTGCATGTGTCTTTTTGTGCACACAAGAGTCCCTTTAGAGCTACACTGTTCAAATAAGCCAACTACTGGAAATGTACTTAGTCAGAATAAAGATGTGCTGGAAGGGTTTGTTTATGTTAGAGAGAAGTGAAGTCCATTGCCTCTCACACACCTCCAACTGGGAATATGGCCTGAAGCCCAGGCATGTGCCCTGACTGGGAATTGAACTGGTGGCCTTTGGTTCGAAGTCCAGCGCTCAATCCACTGAGTCATAGCACCCAGGACAGAAGTGTTTATGACAGGGCTCATTTCCCTAGATTATTGTCAGGCCTTTATATTATAAACTTTAAAAAAAAATCTGACTTAAAGGCTGAGGTATTTGCAATTCCCTTATTACTAGGGAGGCAAAGTATTTTTAAAATATGGGTTTTAATCATTCAGATTTTATCATAAGTGAACTGTATGTTTATACTTTCTCTCCAGAACCGCTTGCCCTTTTCTCACTGATTTCTAGTACTTAAAAATAAGTATTCTATACAACAACAATAAAATTAAAAGAAAAAAAAAAATAAGTATTCTGAATACTATCGAAGTTTGTGTTGCAAATAACTTATTTTAGTCAGTCATTTGTATTTCAACCTTGTTTATATTACCTGAAAGCATTTTTCATGTTTCTGTCTCTGATCCATTTGAGTATAATTTTTTAAATATGTTATGAGCCCTAGCTGATGGCACAGTGGATAAGGCGCCAGCCTGCGAACCCTGCCCTGGTTCGATTCCCAGCCAGGGCACATAACCAGGTTGCAGGCCATGTCTCCAGCCAGGTCTGTAGCTGGAGGCAGAGGAAAGGCAACCATACATTGTTGTCTCTCTCCCTCTCTGCCTCTCTCTCTTTCCCTCTCTCTTGCTGGCTTAGTTTGTTTTTTAAATTCAGTTGTTGATAGATGTGTATTTATTGCCATTTTATTCATAGTTTTGATGATCTTTTTCTTAAGTTCCTTTAACATTTCATATAATGATGGTTTGATGATGCTGAACTCCTTTAGTTGTTTCTTGTCTGGGAAGCTCTTTATATGCCCTTCCATTCTAAATGATAGTTTTGCTGGATAGAGCAATCTTGGCAGTAGGTCCCTGCTTTTCATGACTTTGAATATTTCTTGCCCATCCCTTCTAGCCCGCAATATTTATTTTGAGACATCAACTAACAGTCCTATGGGTACTCCTTTGTAAGTAATTGCTTTTCTCTTGCTGCTTTTAAGATTATCTTGTTATCTTTCATCTTTGGCATTTTAATTATGATGTGACTTGGAGTAGGCCTCTTTGCAGCCATCTTGTTTGACTCTGCTTCCTGGACTTGCTCATTTCCTTCACCAAATTAGGGAAGTTTTCTTTCATTATTTTTTCACATAAGTTTTCAATTTCTTGCTCTTCCTCTTCTTCTGACATCTCTATGATGCAGATGTTGGAACACTTGAAGTTGTCCTAGAGGCTGCTTATACTAGCCTCGATTTTTGGGTTCTTTTTTTTTTATTGCTCTGATTGGTTGTTTTTTGCTTCCTTATGTTCCAAATCATTGATTTCATTCTCAGCTTCAGGTCCCCAGTTAGGAGTGTTGATGTTTCTCTCCCTTTCTTTCTCCCTTCCTTTCCCTCTCTAAAAATAGATAGATAAAATCTTTAAGAACAAAAAAATAAGAACAACAGAGTGTATGCTGGCACAAAGAGGTCAGAAAGTACTTAATCCTTGGATAACTACAAGCAATTTGATAGATGGTGATTTTTATGAAAAAGACTGTATATGTCTTATCCACCGCTGTAGATCCAGGGCCTGGTACCTACCAGACAAATATTAACTATGTGAAATGTCCAACATTGATAGCTTCAGGGTCTCCAAGCCTAGAGTGTGATTTTGGGGCTGGCTAGGTCAGATACCAGTATGTTGGTGGTGAGAAATGATGGAGCTTTCACAACAAATTACAAGTATATACTGGAAATACCTCCAAACATACTATATCAATATATAGCAGATATTGTTCCAATATCATGGAAAAATTGTTGAATGTTCATTGAGTTTCTATTATGGGAATAATCGGCTCTAATTAATCTGAAGGCCTAGAAAAATAACTCAGGACTCATTCTGCATTCTTCTCTTTTTGAATCCTTGGCACCATGTTGAATGTGACCTTTGAGGAATGCTTAACTTTTACATGGCTTTCACTAAGAGTTTGTTACTACCCTACTCTGAGCACTCCATAACTGCTGGCCCTTTTCATTTTTATGGTCATTTATCTAGTCATCAGCTGTTTGCTAATCTGGAACTGTCAGTTTCTTTCTCTTACACTGAAGATACAGACATGAATCAGACATGAAGCCTGCCTTCCAAGAACTTACAATTGGTCAAGGGACATAAGACAGAATTGTAACGCAGAATTTAGAGGATGGAGCTATTACCTTGAACTCGTTGAGCAGAGTGAAGGTGACATTTTAGCATCAAAGATGCACTTAGCTCTGGCTGGTGTGGCTTAGTGGATTGAGTGCTGGCTTGCAAACCAAAGGGTCTCTGGTTCGATTCCCAGTCAAGGCACATGCCTGGGTAGTAGGGGTGTGCGAGAGGCAACCACATAATGATGTTTCTTTCCCTCTCTTCCTCCTTTCTCCTCTCTAAAAATAAATAAAATATTTTTAAATAAATGATGCATTCAATTTGACAAGTGGGAAAGGGAAAAAACATCTAAGCAGAGGCAATGGAATGAGCAAAATCTTGGAGGTGAGAAAAATATTTTGAGGCGGGAAGGAGGCAAGAAGACAATTATGGCCTGAGTATAGCAGGGGTTATAGACCTGTATTCAGGAGCCAGGTGGTAACAAATATGAGTAAAAAAGGGCAGGATATAAATATTTGAAAAGAGATCCACCTATAGACACTTACATAGCTTTCAAACATCTCTGTACAATAAATTCTTGAGCACAAAACAAAAGGTTGATAATTCAATTCCAGGTCAGGGCACATGCCTGTGTTACGGGTTCAGTCCCTGTTCAGGGCACATGTGAAAGGCAACCAAATGATGTTTCTTTTTCCCATTGATGTTTATTTCTTCTTCCCTTTCCCTCTCTCTAAAAAGAAATCATTTTTGGCTCTGGCTGGTAGTACAGGGGATAAGGAGCCAGCCTGCAAACCCAAAGGGCACTGGTTCAATTACCCAGTCAGGGCACATAACCAGGTTGCAAGCCAGGTCTCCAGCCAGCAACCTAGCTGGAGGCAGGTGAAAGACAACCATACATTGATGTTTCTCTCCCTCTCTGCCTCTCTCCATTTCCCTCTCTCTGGAAATAATAAATAAAATCTTTAAAATAATAAAATTGGCCCTGGCTGGTGACACAATGGATAAGCCACTGGCCTGCAAATCCAAAGGTCACTGGTTTGATTCCCAGCCAGGGTACATAACCAGGTTGCAAGCCAGGTCTCCAGCCAGGTCTGTAGCTGGAAGCAGGTGAAAGGCAACTGTACATTGATGTCTCTCTCCCTCTCTGCCTCTCTTCATTCCCCTTTCTGTAAAAAATAATAAGATATTTTTAAAAAATAAAATAATAGCCTTGGCTGGTAGCACAGTGGATAAGGCGCCGGCCTGCGAACCCAAAGGTCGCAGGTTCGATTCCCCAGCCAGGGCACATAACCAGGTTGCAAGCCAGGTCTCCAGTCAGGTCTGTGGCTGGAGGCAGGTGAAACGCAACCATACATTGATGTCTCTCCCTCTCTGCCTCTTTCCCTTACCCTCTTTCTAAAAATAATAAAATAAAATCTTAAAAAAAAAAAAAAGAAATTAAAAAATAAAATAAAATAATAAAATTAAAAGAAATCATTAAAAAAAAAAAGTTTAGCAAAAGACAGAAGTACAAATACCCATATAACTTTTAAGACTAAATGAAAAACAAAACGCTGATAGTCAAGTAAAACATATCCTCTAATGAAAGGTATAAGAGCTATAGAGATCTCCATTGTAGATATTTGAGGAGCCAAGCTGAATGTATTAAATACCATATAGCAAGGGATTTGCATACATTGGCAAGCCATTGAAAATTTCTAGTAGAGGAGTGACAATGAAAAGCTAAATTATGAAGATTCACTTTATGGGAAGAAAAAAAAAGAAGCTTGTATTGTATACTTAGTTGAACATTTGTTGCACATCTTTGCTGTGCCTGACTCTAGAAATAAAAAGATGAATGATTTAAGGCACAATCCATACCCTCACTACAAATAAACCCAACATTCATATATCAATATACCTTACTCTTGCTTCTCTGTTACCCTGTGGTTGCATTCTAGTTGTTTCAGATCAGGCGTCTGACCCCATCCCCACCAAGCCCATCACGGTAATCAGTAACAGTCGTGACTTCTGCTAACAACTCACGTTACCAGAGAAACAGCCATGGCTTATTTATTTTTCTTTTGTTCTCTTCAGGAGTAATATGTGGATTCTTTCTCTTCTGGAAGCTGATGGTACCAAAATGTAGGCAATGCCAACATGGTAACAGAAGAAATCTAAGGATAAAGCATTTTCCCCTTGTACTTGGGACAGCTGCTGGGCCCACCATGGCGCCTGTGAAGATTAGCTATGTGGTATCATTTTCCTCTCAGGTATATTAATTAGCAGGTATGGTTTTTCCCTTGATGACTGAAAGGGGTGAAAAAAAATAGGAGACTTGGCTCTACTTTCAGGAAATTCCCAACTTAATAGAAGAGACATTGTCCCTTCTCTGGAAGTCCAGAGTTGAAAGAAGGAACAGCTCTTGCCCCAGGCTGTTCCCAGAGCAATGCAGGACACATAAAAGAAGTGTTCCCAGGAATTAAACAAGAAAACAACCACAGATTCTACCGTTAGTTTGGAGGAACCTGACAAAGCTATAGGACCAAAGCCTGTCCCAGGGTTTCCAAAAAGGAAGTTTAGTCACCCTGTCATTGAAAGCAGACCAGGACACTCAAGGTCAGCCCTGACCTGTGAGGATATCACCACCATCAGCAAAGGTGGTCTCAGCCTCATCCCTAAAAGTCCACTTTCAAGAAATCCCAATCATCCCAATTAGAGCTAGATGCCAGGACCCAGCACTAATTCACTATGGTGATTAAGGGCTTCCCTTCCTTTCCTCTGCCATCATTTCCCTATCCATGTACCTTTTCTCCCTGTTCTTCCCCTTCTGTTACTCCAGTCTTTCTCAAGGAACACTGTTGGCATTTTGGGTCAGATAAGTCTATATTTTATAGCAGTATCATTCATGTGGTGGAATATTTACCACCCATAGCCTCTACACCCTAATGACATAATGCTTCCTAGTCCTTACAACAGTCAGAAGCATGACACATTTCAGAAAGACCCATAGAACATCTTTAGGAGCTACTGTATCAACTCTTACTCTAAGTGAAATAGAAGAAAAGTTACCTTTATCCTCCTTACCATACATGGTCAGCCTAAATGGTTTATCTTCACAGTCTCAGCCTTATAAAATGCTAGAGAACATTAGCTGTTTTATAATATTGTGGTTTTCAAACTGTACTCTGTGGGGACCCACTTTTAGAAGTTGAAGGGAGAAGAGACATGCCTCTAGGTAGCCCCAAACTCTGCTTTAACCAGAGCTGTGCTCTTATTTGTTGGAAAAACATGCATACACATACATGCTTTGATATATAAGACTTCAGTTAAAAGGAAGGGTTTCATTACTAAAAAAATAAGACCGAAAACCATGAATCTAGTCTCCCCCTTTACTTATGGATGAAAAAATTTAGATCCAGAGAGAGAAAGTAGTTTGCTCAAGGCCTTTCACCAAAAAAATCTAACTTTGGGTTAGAACTGAAAATTTCTATCTCAGTATCACTATGGTAGCCTTTTAATAAATCACTTTAGTTTTAACCATCAGTTGTAAACTTAGAATAAAAATCTTTGCCTTTCTTATCTCATAGGGTTACTTAGAAGACAAATAAATGTCTAAAAGTGCCTTATAAATGAAAAATAGTATAATGAGGTGGTCAAGAGCTCTGGATTTAGAAACCTGGAATTCTGATTAATTGGTTATACAGCCTTGTGGCCTTGGATAAACTCCTGAACCCAAGCTTCAGTTTATTGATTTGTTAACCATGAAGAAATAATAGTAGCCACCTAAAGTTGTTCTGAGGATTAAGTAAGGTAGTGTGGTAAATAAAGACGAGGTAAAATGTGTCTGGACATCCCTTGGTACTTGATAGCTGCAGTCTTACGGATGTTCATCTAGTGCCTTTCCTATCATGTTGGGATGCCTGAAAAAGTTTAGGAGTATAGGGATCCCTCATTCATGGGCATCCTTTGTTTCCTTGGGCTCCGTAAGTTGCCTGATTTTCTCCTCTCTGGTTTAGGATCCCAAGTATCCTGTGGAGAACCTGCTGAACCCAGACAGTCGGAGGGGACCTTGGCTCAGCTGCCCTCAAGACAAGAGTGGGCAACTGAATGTGGTACTACAGCTGGAGAGGGCAGTGCCCATTGGCTACATTGATGTAGGTGAGTGAGATCTCTGAGACCTAAGAACCTCCAAAGGAGAATACAGGAATAACACTCCCCTCCAGAGCTCCACCATAATGTCTCAATTCAATCTGGCTGAGCAGCCTTCCTGGAATAAGCTGTAACTAGTGTGAAGGGGAGATGTGGCCCTTGCCTTTGGGGCAGGTATGTGGTGTTGGCAAACTCTAAGGGTTCCATTTGCATATTGAATGCAAGTGGCACTCTTTGAATTATGCAACAGCCTGCTTTCCTTTGACCCAAGTGGTCTGGGTGAAGCCTTAGGACACTGACATAATTATAAATGTCAACAAGCAGAATCGATATATACGTCTAAACATCAGTGTCGAGAGGTGCTGGGGATGAACTCTTTAGGCTAATCTGGGAAGGCTCCATAGGAGTTTATGGGTTGAAAAGGTTGACCTTAGAATTCTCTGGACTATAGAGCTGACAAAGACCATTGGTCTGAGATCTGTCAGAACAAAGAGATGTCAGGACATGCTCCCTAGCAAGGGTTTAAGAGAGACAGAGTTCCACACTGCCTGCCAGAGCCAGAGGACAGGGAAGCAGCAAGTCTCTTCAGTTGAAGGTTTCTGGCTGAGAGAAATACAGTGAACTTTCTTTCATATTGTCACTCAGTGGGCTGAGGTCTTATTTCACCTCAGTTATTGGCTCATTGTGTTGCTTGACCTTTCTGGGCTTTCAAGTAGCACTCTTCCCTGATTCCTTTTTACAGCAGCAGAGCTCCTATCATCCTATAACCTTTATCCTTCTCTCAACCTTTTGTCCCCAGGTAACTGGGGCTGTGCTTTCCTGCAGATTGATGTGGGCCGTTCTTCCTGGTCGCTGGACAGACCTTTTGTCACCCTGCTCCCTGCAACCATGCTAATGTCTCTAGCTGATTCAAAGCAGGGGAAAAACCGCTCAGGGGTCCGCATGTTTAAAGATGGTAAGGAGGGTGAAAGCAGAAATGGAAGAAAAATGGAGGGAAGAAGGAGGGAGGGAAATGATGAGAAAAAGAGCTGCAGTATGGTAGAGGGCTCTAAGAGCTGGCAGGTGTATATTATGGGAGGGAACCTATGCAGGGACTTGGTTGTATCTTTGGGGGAACATGGTAGTTAATGAGTGAACAACTATGTACTATGTTTGTGAGTGAGTTCTCCATGATGAGAATGCACAATACCTTGGGATATTTATGAGCTATGATTTATATTTTCACTCAACATGATTTTATGAAGCCTGATGTAGAACCCACATTTGTGATTTATCTGTTTTTGTTTGTATAAATATAAGTGTGAATGTAAGTATCACTGTAGGATGAATGTTTACATAAGTAATAGAAGACCATATGATGGTTATAGTTATATAGCATATAATGTTTCCTGAGTTCGGTTCTATGCAAAGCTCTTGTGTTCACTAGGCACTGCAGGAGAAACATAAGATCTGATTCCTGGACTCTGGGGACTTGGGATTTGCCTGCATTCAAATTGGAGGTGTTTGTAATGTCAGGGAAGAGTGATAAGGGAGAGGCATTCAAAGTGGAGGAGATGAGGTCCTATTAAATAGTGTTGGGAATTGAAGGTGAGAAGGATTTATTGTAGGGTTTGTGATACTGTGAGAGAGTGCATAGGACATGCAGTGTGGTGAGAGAAGCCGAGGGCTAATGGTTCTGGAAGGGTGGATGTAGCTCAACTAATCCATTGGGCAAGTGGTCACCCCAGACCCCGGTGCTACAGATACCTCCTGTTAAAATAAGGCATTGATACGGTCACTGGAAAAGTGTAGAATAAGGATGTACTCATGCTGGGAATGGTGGGGAACCATAACAGGGAGGACTGATGGTGTCGAGAGGGCCCTCCCTGGCCTACTTGGCACTGCCAAACCCTCAGCACCCAGTCTGGAGAGGCTAGAGGGGTCAGATACTGATGACCTCCATTATCCCTTTTGTTGATGTTTATATAGTCCCTGTCTTTCCTCGCCCCTCAGTATTGACCTTATCTTCCTTCCTCCCCCCAATTCATACATTTCCTCTCCCTCATTTGCTTTTTCTTGAGATGATTTCCTGGCTCCAGCCTCAGGTGAATCATGGGATCGACTTCGACTGACTTGTTCCCAACCCTTCACACGTTACCAGTCCTTTGGCCTGGCCTTCTTGCGCGTGTATTCCTCTCTGGACTCCTTAGATGACCCCGCAGTGGATCCATCAGCCTCTGTGAGCTCCGTGCTGAGCCAGGTATGTACAAAGGTGGAGCAAGGACTTAGTATTTTCCCACCCTTTTCAGTTTCTTGTTAGGAAACTGGT
This sequence comes from Noctilio leporinus, assembly GCA_004026585.1. NCBI lineage: Eukaryota > Metazoa > Chordata > Mammalia > Chiroptera > Noctilionidae > Noctilio > Noctilio leporinus. The sequence goes on from PVIW01009213.1 coordinate 48,429, forward strand.
GCTTGATTGAATTATAAATACACATAAGCACATGTACATTTGAATATAAACATAAATAGACTCATTACCCTTTCTTACAGGTAAAAGTGAACTACTCTCTTTCCTTTTCGCACGTGAAATATTGAAATGAATAAACCTTCAACATAGTGTACACAAAGCTGATAGACCATTTGTTCTTAATCATAATGAAATTCTTTTGGGATTCAAACTTCATCTCTAGGTTATTGGGGACTTTTAGCTTTCATTAGACTTTTCCTTCTAGCACCTGAAACTCCCAGGACTCACTTACAGTCCTTGTCATTGTTGTTCCCTAACTCACCTACCTGGCAAAGCCAGTTATAGTCTTAGTTACGTCCTCTGCAATTTCATGTGTTCTCCTGCTTTCTCTCCTCATACAATACACACTTACTCCTAAAAGAAGATGTATAGGTTTCTGACTATGTATCAGTATCTAGATAGTTTATCTTCCTTTTTCCCAGCCTATTTTGTAGTTTTTCTTTTTTTCTTCCTACCCTATTCTGACTTCTCCTACTTTCTTTATATAAGTGTCTCCATTTCTCTTTTTAAGCTAGTACCCTCCACTATAATTCACTCATAAACAAATATAAAGATTGAGGTCTGTCCAGAAGGTAATATGAAAAATAAGACATTTACTGAAGAAGCTACAAGAAACATTGCACATAGGACAGTGATGCCGCAGCCCCTTCAAAATAGGCACCTTGGGACCATTACCATCAACTGCCCCCATGTATTTTCCTGAATCCCACCAACTTTTGAACTCTCTTCCATTTCAAAAGTGATTTTAGTTTTGGGAAAAGCTAGAAGTTGCAGGGTGCCAAATCTGGGCTGTATGGGGGCTGTCACCTGGGTGATTTGATGTTTTGCTAAAAACCTCTGCATGAGACATGATGCATGAGTGGGTGTGTTGTCATGATAAAGCTGCCAATTACCAGTTGCCCATATCTGCGACCTTCTGAATCATCCAAATAGTTTTTGCATAGGAATGTTAAAGCTCAATGCAAATTTTTTTTTTTTTTTTTTTTTAACATTTTATTCATTATTTTCAGAGAGAGGGGCAGGGAGGAAGAAAGGGAGAGAAGTATGGTTGCCTTTCACCTGCCTCCAGCTAAGGACTTGGCTGGAAACCTGGCTGGAAACCTGGTTATGTGCCCCGACTAGGGAATTGAACCAACAGCCTTTGGGTTCGCAAACTGGCACCAATCCAATGAGCTACAACCAGCCAGGACTCAATGCAAAACTTGATGCAGATTAGCTCGTTTTTTAATGCAACAACCACATAGTACACATGCTCACTCAAAGGTGCCTACTACCCCCACTGTTTAGTACAGTTAAGTCATCATTGTTCGCACTTATGTATTCCACTGTCCATGGGTGCCAGGTTACATTGATGTTGCACAAACTGTTCTCGTTATATTAACAGTGGCTGGATTTTTTCTGGACAGGCCTCATATAATCACACAGAGCTAGAGTGGAAAAATACTTGGAGATCATCAAGCTCCAACCAGCTCATTTTATGTTATATAGGGAAACTTACATATTCAATTTCACACAGCAAGTCAGAGTAGCGACCAGAAATCAGGTCTCCTATCATTACACAACAGTACCAGCTATGCACACTATACATTTTTAGAACATCTACATAAGCAAAAGAATTTCAGTTTCCAGGAGTGAACTTCATTCCTATTGAAGTACTGAGAAAAAGAAGAGACTGGACATTGGGAAGACAAAATGGAATTAGAGGAGCTAAAAGAGGAGTAGACGCAAGTAGTATAGAGACTCAGAGATCTGAGACAAGTAAAGCTTGGTCCAAGATTTACACTCCCATTGTGGGAAGGGCTAAAAAATGCAAAAGGACCAGTGGAAGCAGCTTAGTATGCTCTGCCAGGTCCCAATATCACAGGGCTGTGAGCTGACATGAATGGAGCTAGAGCTCTGTGGCCCTGGCTATACAATAAAACGGAAGTTCTTCCAGATTAGGAACCTGTTTGTCTTGTTCTGTAATGCATTCCTGGCAACTGGAACAAAGAAGGCCTTGAGTAAACTTGTTCATTATATAAATGATCTTTCAGAGGGGAGTTGTAGATAAGGTCACCTTAAAACTTATCACCCCAACTGAGATGCTTTGAGAGTAAAAAAGAGTGCTATTAATAATTATACCGAACTCTGACTAGTGTAGCTCAGCGGGTTGGGTGCTGTCCAACAAACTAAAAGGTCACTGGTTCAATTCCAGTTAGGGCATATGCAGGCCAGGTCCCAGGTTCAGGGGATGCAAGAGGCAACCAATGGATGTACATCATGTTTCTCTCTCTCTCTTCCTCCCTCGCTTCCTCTCTCTCTAAAAAATAAATGAAATCTTTAAAAATAATTATTATTATACTGAGACAAAAGACATAATAAGCATGACTATCCCAGGCAAACCAGGACATATCATCTCCCTAATTATAGGATACTTTGTAGAGTCTTTTCCATTTTGGCCATCGAAATTACTCTGCACCTTTAAGACTTTGGTGGGATCAAGGAGGGGAGTCAGCAACTTCAGAGCCATAATGTCAGAAGGACATTGAACATCAGCAGAATGAAACATACTGCAGGTGCCTCAGTGAAACCACAGGGAAGGGAGATCCTGAAACATTCTCTATAAGAGAGGATCGATACATGGAAACAAATTGATGACACTTAGTTTTATAATTTAAGGTGTCCAAAAAATAATAATAATAATAATAATTTAAGGTGTCTAAAATGCCATAGGCTTATTAGGCTCATTCTAATGGTAAATTACAGTGAAAGCGAAACACGAGGGCTTTTAATCCTGTGAAATAGGGTCTTTTGTGAGCACAGATTTTCCAGTAAGGAAACAGAAGCCAGAGAAGTTTAATGGGCTAGCCCAGGTCACACTACTAAATAAGTCTTGGAGTGGATTTAACCTCGGCCACCTGACTCCATTTAGCCTGTACTAGGAAGCTAATTTCCTAATGATTAATCTTACTTAGAGTTATCTCTACACACCCACCTGGTTACCCTTTATAGTAATATTCACTCTAAAATTTATGAGACATGGTAACAAAAAAATAAAAACTCTGGTAAACAAAATATTTCAAAATTAATGCTGGGTCCTAGCTGAGATTGTAATGGCAATTAGAAAACGTTAAACAATGAATGTGTAGCACAGTGGATAAGGTGCCGGCCTGCGAACCCAAAGGTCGCAGGTTCGATTCCCCAGCCAGGGCATATAACCAGGTTGCAAGCCAGGTCTCCAGTCAGGTCCATGGCTGGAGGCAGGTGAAAGGCAACCATACATTGATGTCTCTCTTCCTCTCTGCCTCTCTCTCTTCCCCTCTTTCTGAAAATAACTAAATAAAATCTTAAAAAAACAAAACAAAACAATGAATGTGAGTAAAAATTACTATTTCTCAAATTTGCAGAATGAGGCCTAAGTGATGCTTTACAAGAAAGACATTTACCTTTAAAGGAATCTAGTGGAAGAATTGGAGCTGAAGATTAAAGAACAAAGTTCAGTTTTTTAATTAAATTTGAAAAATAAAAAAGGAAATAACCACAGGTGAATTGACACAGATAAATTGAATTTTGGCAAAGAATTAAGAAATTGTAGCATTCCACATAAAGAAAATCTGTGTATAAACTATCTATTGTGTGATTATTATGCACAGACATTTATGGAGTTTGAAGCAGACAGGTTTATAAAATGCCTGTGATAGTAGATACAGTGGCTAATGCCAGAAAGAGACATGTGTCATCTATATACACTACATATACACACATCCCTGTATGATGGCTAAAATTGGTGGGTTTTTTAGTTGCAGGTGAACAAAATTGCTCACAAAATAAATCATAATAGAAATTAAACATTATTGAACAGTATTTAGAAAAATGATAAAAATGTCCTCAAATAGTTCAAAATAGAAACATTGTTAGATATAAAGAAATATATATGTATAATTTGTTTCTCTCACATAGGTGTATAAAGAGAGATGAGTGATTTGAGTTTTGTACCTACATGAATCAATTATCTATATACAAGTTTTTATATATATATATATATATATATATATATATATATATATATATATACTTTCTGAAATTTGCACATATCAATCTCATAGACCCTTTTATCCCAAGTCTTTTAGGATCATGACAAAACCCTTAGCATTGAAGCACACAGTATACAAAATCACCAAATCTCATATCTTAGAGCTGGAAGAGAGTATGCCCTGTACAGGTTATAGCAAATAGGTTCATTCACTAAGCTGAAGTGCTTAGGTTTGGGAACAAGTATGGCACTAGGTGGCAGCGTCCCCTGGTGGTGAATGTATTTCATACTTCTCCACTTTCTTTTCAGGGTTCTGCTTTGGAGTTGGATCCCAGCCCCTGGATGGCTAATCCTTCCATCCGGAGGACATTCTTCCCAGAGCCCCAAACGTATGTAGCTGGCAGAATGGAGATCTCCCAGCCACTTATCAGTTCTTTCTCCTGGGAAAGAAAAACTACCAAGTCTCTCACAGGCCTACCTGGGTTCCCCCAATTAATCATATACTTTCAGCCTATATCTGTATATCAAATTGGATTTCTTGGTTAAATGCCACTGACTTGAGTGAACAAAATGGAGTCTCTTTTTGGAGTGAAACCAAGTACTCTGTTTCCCTGCAGGAATACCAAGGAAATTTCTGAGCTTAAGAACATCCTAAAGCAGCTGCAGCCAGGGACTTTGGGACGTTCAGCCCGCATGGTACTTTCAGCTGCCCGCAGGACATCTCCAGCCAGTGGGGCAAGCCCAAAAAACAACCCTGCAGAACCAGGTCCCAGTCACCCAGACAGTGCAGGTGAGGCCCTGTGACCTACCTTTGTTTCCTTCCTCTCCCTGGCACCATCCTTCTTCCTTGTATCCACCACTGTTCTCCAGGATGGATCACAAAGGGGACTTCCTGTGGGAGAAAAGGCAATTGTCAGTGTCTTGTTACCATAAGAGAAGTCAAATAATGGTGTAGTAACTGAAAAGGCATTGGCCTAGGAATCAGGAATCCTTATCTCTTTGGGCTGTGATTCCTTCATCTTCAAAGTAAAGGAATTAAACCAAGTAGTATTTAAGCTTCTTACACTATTAATATTCTATGATCATCTCAGAAGGACAGGTAAGTCAGGTTAATGGTGTATGGAGCTTATTGGAGAAGTAAATAGGGGAATACTGTGCTCTTATTACAGAGGAAGAAAGGATTAAACATTTTGGAGTTCCTACTTTGCACCAGACATTGCTAGGCACTTTTACTAATTTGTCTATTTGATATTCACCACAAACTTAGAAGTAGATATGATTATACTCATTTTACAAAAGAAGCTGAGGTTCAAGGAGGTCAAGTATCCTGAACCACACAGTTCATTAGTGGCAGAGCCAGGATATGAACCCCAGAGCTCTTGTTCTTTTTTTTTTTTTTTTTT